>JAFIDM010105736.1:0-17529 GCA_023159025.1 Thereuonema tuberculata | reverse complement strand
AGAAAATATTTCTGAATTTTTGGTTGAATTATTTAAAAAGATTTATTATACATTCATATAACCTGATTCATGGAAAATATCATACACAATTCCAGTATATAAGGGAGGAAATCATAATGAACTAAATAATTACAGGCCCATTGCATTAATTTCAAATATTTCAAAGATTATTGAAAGTTATATATCTAAAAACATGTACAACTTCATAAGCAGCAAGAAACTTTTAAATAGTAACCAATTTGCATATCAGAAAGATAAAAGTACTATGCATCTATTGAATAAAGTAAACGAATATATAAATAAATCTTTAAACAGTGGAAAAATAATTTATATAGCATACATTGACTTCAGGAAGGCGTTTGATTCAATTAATCACAAAATTCTACTTCAAAAAATCAATCAAATGGGAATAAGAGGAAATATTTACAAAATTATTGAAAATTATTTGAAAAAAAGGAAATTTAAAATTAAAATTGAAAATAATATCAGTCAACTATATAATTCAAAAAGAGGGATCCCCCAAGGTTCAAACTTAGGACCTCTCTTATTTAATATATGTATATAAATTCTATAAGTAACAATATACAAAATTCAAGTATTTTCCTCTATGCTGATGATGTCATTCTGATTGCTACTGACGTAAACCAAACTCAAGCACATCAAAATTTGCAGACAGACCTAAATAATATAAATAAATGGTCAATCTCAAATAAAATGACAATAAAGGGAAATAAAACCAAGATAATGTTAATCAAAAATAAAAATAAAAAAATAAACAACAATTTAATAATTAGATTACACGACATTGAATGTTCAAATATCAATCAAACAAATGATGATCTCATGACTACATGTAGTTGCAAAAAAAATGAAACAATTTTAACCTATAAATACCTAGGAATATATATAGACAACAAGTTCTCTTGGAATAGACATTATGAGTACGTAATTGGAAAGTTAAGTTCAGACAGGAGCGCATGCGTCGACTTCGGTAGACGTGCAGTAGACTCGCTCCCACTTTCAATACATTGTAATTTAATCCATTCCTCACAAAATTGGGGTAAGCCAGTGATTTATATTACATTATACTATATTTGTAATTAATTCATCAAACATGAGTGACTATACCAAATTATATATAATATGTCAAGAATGCAAAAAGAAAGTAGAAAAAGAGGAACTCAGGTGCCTGACGTGTGGAGAGGAACTACATATCAAGTGTGTATTCAAAGCGAAGGAGCTTAAATTACAAACACCATCAAAACTGAAAAATTGGAAATGTAAAAATTGTATTAGAATTACTACAAGAAAACTGGATTCACAACAAACAGAAAAAAGTGAAATCTTGAATATTTCAGAAATGGATAGTTCCAGTGAGAATCCTGACGGAGAAATGGGACCTTCCAGCAGTGACACGTTTCAAAAGGACCTTGGAGAAACGATATTGGCAGAAATTAAAGAAATTAAAATAGGTATGAACTTCATAAGTACACAATACGAAGATATACTAAAAAAATTAGAACTAAATAATGAAAATTATAAAAAAATGTTTGAAAAAATTACCAACCTAGAAGTAGAAAATAATGAAAACAAGTTAAAAATCAAGTCGTTGGAACAAACGATAGATTATTTAGAGAATGTACAAAGAAAAAATTGTATTGAACTTGTTGAAGTAAAAGAAAATCCAAATGAAAATTTGACTGAACTAATAGAAAGAATTGGAAACATTCTACAAATTAAAGATCAATGGAATAAAATTGATGTTTTTCATAGATTTCAAGGAAATTACAGAAACAGACCTAGACCTATAATTATAAAATGTCTAAGTCAAAAAGCTAAAGAAGAATGGTTAATTCAGAGTAAAAAGAAAAAAATCTTAAGAAACTCAGAAATTTTTAACAATGAAGACCAAACAAAAATCTATGTAAATGAAAATTTATCAAAATTAAAGAAATAATTATTTTGGAATGTGAAAAAAATTGCAAAAGAAAAGCAATTTAGATTCACATGGATTAGAAATCAAAATATATTTGTAAGAAAAAATGAAAACTCCAAAATATTGAAAATAAATAGCTTAAATGACATCGAAAAATTACATTAAAAAAAAAAAAATCAACTAAACTTTGCTTATTCTACATGAATTTAGGGAATTTGAATTGTTATGCAAACTTGAATGAATGGTATTTGGATAAAAACTTAAGTTACCCAATTTCAAAAAACAAAAATTTTTTATTATTAAATATTAGAAGTATGAAAACAAATTTTGACTATTTTTTTGCAAACATTAATGAAAATATCAATTATTTGAATTTCATAATATTAACTGAAGTAAATTTGAATGAAAATGAAATAAAGTATTTCAAAATAAAAGATTTTGATTGTATCTATAATTTAAGAAATAACTGTAGAGGAGGTGGAATTGTAATGTTCTATAGGCAAAAATAATGTATAGAACAAAAAAATAGTGTCTCTGTCACGTATGAAAGCTTAATATGTGAAATAACTCTTCACAATAATAATTCAATTGTATTATATATTATTTATAAACCACCGGTGACAAATAAGACGCAATTTATTTATGAACTAAATCAAAATTTAACTGATATTTCTAATTCAATTAATAATATTATATGTCTTGGGGATATGAATATTGATATTTGTAATAAAAATACTAACTTAAATATCTTTAACTACTTAGAAATTTTTTATTCTAAAGGTTTCATAAATCATGTTTATAAAACAACTAGAAATGTAAAAACAAAAAAAAAACAGATTCAAAAACATGTATTGATCATTGTTTTTCTAAAGTTAATAATGCTATGTTAGAAGCTAATATTATTGAATGGGATGTTTCAGATCATTACGGGATTCTAATAGAATATAAATCGAACACAAATATACACAATGAAAATACTAAAAAAATGAGAAAAAATTTATATAATATTGTTAAAATGAACCATGAATATTTTGAAACAAACATGGAGAAGCTCCTTAATAACATATGGGGTAATAATTTACAAGATCCAAGCAAGATTATCAATAAACTAAACAAAATAATTTTAAATTCCACAAACAATTGAAATAAAAAAAATTCTAAAAAATGATAAAAAACAAAGTAACATTTTATTGCAAAATAATAAAAAACAACAAAACTGTTATAAAAAGCTATGGATGAATCAAGATATATTAGAACATATTAAAATAAAAGATAAATTGTATATCAAATATAAAAATAATAAAACAAATAAAAATTATGAAACAGAGTACAAAAATAAAAGAAATTGGCTAAAAAATTATATTAATAAAATCAAAAATAAATACTATAATAATAAAATAAATGAAAATAAAAATGGAACAAAAGCAATTTGGAATATTATTAACAATGAAATTAAACTTAAAAATAATACAAGGGAAAAAAATTGTTTTCAAAAATTAAAAACAAAATATAAAATTGAAGAAATTTTTAAAAACCTAAAAATAAGTTTCACAAAAAATCATTTTGAAAAAACGGATAATATCTCCGTATTAAATAATGAGAAATCATCTCATATGAATTCAATGGTACACTTTCTTCCAAATTTGGAAGAAATCAAAAAAATAATCAAAAATTTAAACAACAAAAAATCTTATGGTTTTGACTATATTAAAATTACTGAAATAAAAAATTACAATGAACACTTTGCTTGTTTAATTTACGTATTACTTGAATTAATGTTAAATTTAGGTAGGTTTCCAAATTCTTGGAAAATTGCCAAGATTATTCCATTACCCAAAGGTGGTAATATAGAAAATTTTAATAATTATAGACCTATATCCATTCTTTCTAATGTATGGAAAATTGTTGAAAAATATCTTGCAAATTCCATTTATCAATATGTAATCAATAAAAATATACTTAACGAAAATCAATTTGCTTATCAAAAAAATAAAAGTACTTCATTATTATTAAATAATCTTACTAATAAATTAAATAAAAATCTTAATAAAAGTATAATAAATTTAATAATTTTCATAGATTTCACTAAAGCATTTGATAGTATTGATCATAAATTATTAATACAGAAACTTAATAACATTGGTATTAGAGGCAATTTTTTAAAATTGATGGAAAACTATCTAGAAAATAGAAAATTTAGAATTAAAATTGAAAATAATTACAGTAAGCACTTTAATTTAAAAAGAGGGGTTCCGCAGGGATCAAATTTAGGACCGCTGCTTTTTATTTTATATACAAATTCAATGTTTGACAATATATCCCATTCTAAAATCTATTCTTACGCAGATGATGTATTATTGCTTAATGATAATGAAGATTTAACAAATGCACGAAACCAAATACAGACTGATTTAAACTCTATTATTTCTTGGTCGATTGCAAACAAAATGACAATAAATCTTAAAAAAACAAAACTGATAATAGTCAAAACAAAAAATAAACCGTTAATTGAAAATGTAGAAATTATTCTGCATGATACAAAATGTAAAGGAATATATAATTCTAATCTAATATGTAATTGCCAAAAAATTGAAAAAGTACAGGTACAAAAATACCTAGGTATCTATCTTGATGAATACTTAAGTTGGAACAGTCATTATCAAGCAATTGTAAAAAAGATGAATACATTCTTATTTATGTTTAACCATATTAAATATATTTTTCCTGTAAAACAAAAAATTATGATTTATAAAGCTTTTATTGAATCTTTTCTTTGCAATGGAATTGAATGTTGGATTTATTTAATCAAAATACAATTAGAAAATATAAATAGATTAATTGAAAAAATACTAAATCAAATTTTCAATAATTATAAGTTTTATACTGATAAACAAAAAAAAAGTTAGAATTTTTTATAACATTATGTTACCTAATGAAAAAATTATGTACATTATTATTTTAAAGAACTTCTATTATATGTCAAATAAGTTAAAAAATAATGTAAATGAATTAAATATTAGAAATGTTTGGAATAATCTAATTCGTTTTGATCCTCCAAAAAATAATTTTGGTATGAGAGACATGTAATTTTTGGTATGTAGATTGTTATTTAAAATTTTTAAACAATTAGACTTACAAGTTTTTCAAATTAATACTTATAAAAAAGGGAAATTATAAGTAGCATAATAAATAAAAAAATAATTTGGCAACCTTAAATATATGTTGTAATGAATTATATTTATAAATAGTACTTACTTTAATTTTGTTTTCTTTTTGGAATTAGTATATGTATGTTAATTTTCACAATACTAATGTAAAATCTTGGACTTACTAATTTTGTATATAAATATATATGTTAATATCTGTGTTTTTTCAGCACCTGCACCACAGGATTTCTTTGAAAACCTAGCAGGACTGTATTGTTCAAAATTTAGAAATAAAAAAAAAAAAAAAAAAATTTCATTTCTGTTTTACCATATTAAAAATACATTCCCATTTCAGCAAAAACTCACAATCTACAAGTCTCTAGTAGATTCACTATTAAATTATGGACTAGAATGTTGGGTTTACATTAATAAACAACAAATGAAAAGTATTTATAAACTAACTATGAAAATATTTAATAATGCTTATACTAATTTTAAACAAAAACCAAAAAAGAAACAATTAAGAATAAGAAAAAAATATAGAATATTAAAAATAAATGAAAAATTTGTATACAAAATTTTGATCAAGAATTACTATGATCAAAATTGTTGAGGAATTCTCAACAATTGGAATTAAAAAGTAGATATAATTGGTAAAACATTTTTAAAATTGAAAATATTAAAAATAACTTCGGATATAGATTAAAAAATTGGGTAAGTACAAAATTTTTAGTCAACTAAATACTAATCTAAATGAAACTTTAACATTTAAACAAATAAAACAGCAACTAAAGAATGTCTGATGTGGATGGGAAAATTATTTATTAAGAACCAAATATATTTTATATTTAAATTGATTAACTATTTGTTATATTAATAACTATTATTTTAATTTTAGGATAAATAGATTAAACTTCTCAGTCCTATACCACAGGTATGCAGTTTTATAAGCATACCTAATGGGACTAATAAACATTAGAAAAAAATAAATAAATGAAATCTGCGCTCCAACCAATTCTAGTTGTCCCAATTAACAAGTTAAGCGTTTGAGTATCAAATTGTCGCGTTGTTTTGTATTTGTGGGAAAGCTGCGAATTGATTTATTTATAAATGCCCTTAAACACTTTCAGTGTCTAACATTGATGAATTTCCTGTTTTTCCGCTAGTTTCTACACCATTTATTTTACAAATTATAATCACAAAACCAACAACAGTTCAACACAGTAATCTCTCGTTATTTTCTGCAAATGTTGCGTTTCTTTTTTTCACAGTATATGAATCGATTAAAAAATTTTTACGACAAACCCAATGACCGCAGTACGCTATCCCTTCATGATCATTACAATAAACATATGATGACATTTCAGAAGCATAGTGACCTTCAAATTATATTTTTACTTTATATTCAATTTCAATAAACACAATTTTCATCAAATAGTTTTGAAAAATGTTTAAACTATCAAAAAGTATTTGTTTGTTTTAAAATTACTTTAACAATTCAAATTTTAACTTCTTAAATTAAGAGACAGCGCGATACAAATAATGATAAATTAAAAATTTCTGTGAAATATCAGATGTTAAGAAATGAGGAAGAAAATACAAAAAAAGTTTTCTGTGCTCCTTCATAGAACGACTAACAAACTTCATTTTTAAGTTAAAAGAAATTATTAAAAGAATTTTTTGGTTCAGGCTACTTCCGGTTTAGGAATGGCAGGAAAATGATGGCAATTAGATAAAATCTCGCGTGTAATTACTGAATCCATTATTTTAAAACGAATATGATATCCATTGTGCCCACTTATCAGAGTTGTTCAAATAATGCAAAATGGGATCTAGATTTACTAAATGAACTTAATGCAGGCTGCATTTGAAATTGTTCTTGATCTTTAAATTACAACGACTTTGAATAAAGTAGTTGTTGCGACAATCTATAATAGTGTCTCTTCTAACTTCTGTATAGGTGTTGGAAAGATTGAAATTGATTTTGTTTTTATGAAAAAACATGAAATGACACTTATTTTTTGCATTTAAAAATTCTGTAATGATGTAATGATTTAGTAAAACCAAGTATTTTCAAGATAAAATTATTTTAAAAATTAAATCGTATATTGTTAAAAACATAAAGCAGTTTTTAAATATATTCGTGCTCTACAGTAAAAAAACGCACTTCTAGTTTTGTGATATTTTGAATTATCTCAAATTCCATATTCTAATCATAATCTTATTTTACTTAATAGAGAAATAAAGAGAATAATCGATATACCGTATTGGCCCGAATATAGCACGACCTCGAATTTAACACGACCCCCTTTTTCGAAATAATTTCAAGAAAAATTAAAAAAAATAAAAAGAAAATTCAAATGTAGGCTACAAGCAATTTTCATTTACCCTACAATGAATGAATAACCTAAAATTTCATTTATGTGTAGAGTTTTATTTGTTCTTTCACCTAGCGGCACTTAGAGGATTTTCGGGATATTATTCTAACGGAAATCTTCAGGAACGCAGAATGAAATTAGTTGTATAGTAAAAATTACAATAATTGTAAAAGTGATCGTAAATTATGATGATTAAATAAATGAGAAACGAAGCTGAACTAGCAGACAGCTGATAAGAGTGCGGCGCGGGAGGAAATGCGCGAAAGGCGATGCGCGGGAGTTGTATTGCAGGTGGTCTACGTTCAGGCGCTATTTAAAATATTCACCCAGACATCAAATTCAAGAAAGAGGAGGATGATTCTCTTTCCAACAGTATTCCGTTTCTTGATGTGTTAATCCAACGAAAGGATCAAACCATACTTACTTCAGTATATCGTAAGCACACGGCTCTTCCCATAACCATCAACTTTAATTCCTTTTGCACAGGTGAACAATATCAATATGGCCATCAAACGAGCATTTGAAATCTTTAGCCATTACCATCTTTCCCAACATGAAGTTCATAAAATAAATGGATACCCCAAGAGTTTTGTAAATAATCATATCATCCGGCTCACATGAAATCTTTATCAGAATGAAAAAAAATCGAAACATCGCCGAACAATAATAACAAAAAGTATCTGTCTATACCTTTCCACCCGGTTATATTTCCGGTTTTATCCAAAATGCTACAACCCTACAATATTGCGTTAGCTTTTCCCAGTCGCCATACCCTGATAAAAACTATGCAGTAAATTAAAAGTTACGAACCCTCGCACCGACCCATTGGAGCAGAAAGGGGTTATTTACGCTATTCCGTGCTCCAATGACGATCGGTGCCATTACATTGGAGAAACGAAACAGAAACTGAAGCAACGAGTCTTATCAGCATGAATATGCCATCAAAAATAAAGACTTTAACTATAATACGGCTTGCCATTCCAAAAATACTGGCCACACCATTGACTTCTCACGTTCCTCTATAGTGTAGTCATTTTAGGAAAATTAGTTTAAAAAATTCTTACAAGCATGGGATTTGGTATGTGGAAAGTATTTGATCATCCCAATAACATACTAAAAGTCCCCAAAAATCAAACTTGTGCTACGGCCGCCATCTTGGAAAATGGCGGCTGAAATGAACTTTTTGGCAGCAACCGCTTTTAACCCCTGCAGGCAGGCCCCTAATTGAGATAGAAAGATAATTTTGGTGTCTACGTCTTCGTAAGGGATTACTCTATCCACTTATGTGCATTTTATGAATGTCAGGGGTCCTACGGGAGAGAGGGAGGGTAAAGTTCGAGCAATTTAATCAATTTTGTCCAACTTTTTTGTTTTTCTTCTTCATCTTCTTCTATAAATTAAGTACTATCGTCAGAAGGGTAACCTCCTTGGAATCCCTGTTCCATTAGCTTTCCAACGATGTATAGTTCATGGCGCTGGGATGATTAGGAGCCGTGCTACGGTCACCAGTGTGAAGTTCTACGACTTCCTTGATTTCACTGGCAGACGTGAATGAAGGGTTAATCCAAAAACTTCAACATGATATAAAATCTTACCTGTTTGTTTTAAAATTGTATTGATAGAGCATTTTAATGAAGATGAAAGTACAAATTAGTGCCAACAACATAAATTGCGTTGAGAAGCTTTTTTATGTCCTAAATGATTTCACCATGTTCCTTTGAAATAACAATGCATAAAACGTGGGCTGAAATGCCATACCAGTATATCATAAGATACGCTTAAATTTTAATTTCTTTCAAAGAAGTAAAAACATTTTACATTTATTAAATATTGCTGAAGGCTACAAATTAAGGTATGCTTTCTTAAAACTGTTAGTATACTCAATTAAATATATTTTATCTTTAAATTTTATCAAATGAACACTGTAATTTATTTTGATTTAGGAAAATATAAAATAAAAATAGAAGACATATGTTGCCTTAATGAAAATATAGTACATAGTTAGTTTTCTTCATCATCATCAGAAAGAATTGTAGTGTTCACTTCAGAATTCATACATGATAATCCTTGGCAGTTTCTGCACATGGAAGAGCACGTCAAGCCAGATCTTCTACAGTCACATCTATTAGTACAGTCTGATTTGCAAGCACATGAGATGAGTGTTAACAAGTCTGGTGGAGCAGGGTTTTTGGTCATGGGCACAGGTTTCAAGAGGTTTCCTTCTTGTATCCATCCCCATTCAGTGGGATTCATCTCATTATCCATCCACTGTTGAACTTGCAGGTAAACGCGGTATGAATGCTGAGCTGCTGCATCACTAGTTGGAGGCAAAGATGCAAGGTCAAAGGTTTTGCCCTCTGACTGCTTAGAAATCCAGTGATGGTATTTGTAATATCTGAAATCATCTAAGGTAGTACTGTTTGATGGTCCATATAGTTGAAGAAAAAATACTTCGCCTGCAGCAGCTATGTCTTCTTTGCTTGAAGAAGGATCGTTAAATTCTTTCATTTTCTCTCTGAGAGCACTGTCTTTCTGTAATACCCTAAATGCATTTAGCTTTCCTTTCCTGAACATGGCAGAGGTTGTGTAACAGCCTGGTTGTGTCACAGCATGTGCAAACATAAGAAGCTCCCTAGTTTCTCCAAGCAAAGGTATTTGTCGAGCTATACTGTACAAAGTTTCTTGTGATTTAGAACCATAAGCAGGACTGAGGAAGAAAACCATGTCTGTTTCAGAAGCAAATGTAGTTAAAAGAACAAGCAAATCTGTGTATTGGCCAACAACTACAACTGCAGCACCAGTAAGTGCCATTTCTAATGCTGTTGAAACGATTACAGAATCTGTATCTGCTTCTGTCAACTTCACTTGTATATTCGATGACATGAAATGTCTCACAATAACTTCTATAAATGACTTTTTGTTCCTACTGTTAGCCAAAAACTCTGCCTGTGTGGTTGTTATTACCGCATTTTCTTTGGGTTGAATTGTAGCGGACGTTCTTTTGGCAGCTCTTCTTTGATGTTCACAGCACTTGGTTGTAGGATAATCAGGATGCCCGTCAAAAATCACCCAACAATTACTTCCATAGCGAGATGTGATGTAAGAAATATAGCAATTAACCACGTGGCAGGTCGGGACCAAAGTACAATGTGGAGAAGATGTCCCCCGTCCAAAACAAATACACAATTATCAGGAATGTTTGTAGTTTCCGCAGCTTAAAAGACTTTAAGTAGAGAAGACTTCACACCTTTTCTTAGTGACACTCATATGTGAAACACTTTTTCAATTTCTTTGGTTCTTTCTCAACACATATAATTCTGTTGAAAAGCTGCTGGGTATTGACAGTAACAGTATCAGCTCCCAACCTGATTGCAGAGTTGACTTCTTGCATAGCTTCTTGCATGAATCCATTCCAGAAGGGAAGAGAATTTTCTGAAAATAAGAATCCTGCAATCCAAAGAAAATTGACCTGAATTCCATTTTGAATAACGCCTAACCCAACACTTTTAACATCAACTGATTTAATCTTTAGGTTCTTTAAACCTGGTGTGGATGGTTTCCTGTATTGCACTAGAGGTATTGAGTTAATAGCAGGATTTAATTTCCTCTTAGTGTCTCGAACCAAAGGAGTGGAAGTCAAAACTGTATTGCCTGGCGTTATGCATTTTATACCGCAAAGTACGTGAATTGTACCATGTCCATCTACAGTTTTTGTGTTTACATCGGCATTGTCGAACACATATTGCACAAAGGCATCATTATGTACCTCTGGTTGTACATTTTCATTGGCTGCATTTAGATATGCTACAGTCTCATTATATGAAGCACACAGTGACATTGAATGAAGCAGATCAATTACATGTCTCGAGCCATACTTTGAATGTAAGTGTACTGATAGGGACAGGTGAAGTGGTGAAAGAAATGATCTTGGGCGACAAGCTGCTATTATAGATTGGTTAATGATAGTAATTGCTCTTGATTTTTCATTTTCTTTCCCCTTACTTCCCTGAATCAAAATGTTAAGGAATCGTTCTAATGATTGTGGGATAAGGTTTGAACCTCCTTATTCATTTCATCTACCGTTGGATACGCTGACATGTCATAAAATTTTCCTCTAATATCCTGCCTCACTATTTCTGCAGCCATTTCTACTATCCCTTAGACGTTCACTTTCTATTGTTTTCTTTCTTTGTGAATACCACTAGATTTCAGAGAATGTTATGAGCAGTTCCCAGAAACTGATAATAAGTGGCCTGCTTCCAAACGTTACTATTATTCTGTCTTTAAAGTGACTTTTTAAGCGAGTTTTAAGAAGGTAGTCCGAAACATCACACTGCTCTCCACCTGGAATATGGTTGATAATGTCTTTCATTTCAGGTAAAGTGAATTGACATTCATCTTGGCTCTCAATATAATCATACAGAAATTGCAATACAGCATCATATTTATTATTAGTTGGTCTTCCTGACCTGATATGTTCCTTTATATGCCTGAAACTAAAGTCACAATCAACATGATATCGCGCCTCCTCTGCTATCAAATCCACATTCATTACCTGATACTTCACATCTTCACCCAATTGATCTTCACGTTCACTACATTTAGTCAAAATAGATTTCTGAATTTCCTTCGTTTCAATCAATGAAATTCGCCTTCTCCTACCTTTCGACAACTTACGATTCGGAGTTATTACATTTTTCTCACAAAATAGGCAACAAGTCTTGTAACAAAATGATGATCGTGATCTTCGTGAAGGTCCTGCACTTCTTTCTTCATGTTCTTGCTCTTCACGTTTTCGTTTCGATGCTTTAATACTGCTTGGTTTTGTGTATATTTTTCTGCAAGTAACGTGAACTTTAATTTTTTCACGATTAACAAACTTCTGCCACAACTCATCTTCTCTTTCTTTTTTTGCTGCAATAAGTCCACCCAATCCTTTTCTTACAATCACAGTTTTTCCTTTACTGAGGTTCTCATTGCACAAAACACAATTCACTGTTTCCATATTTATGGTTCACTTTCAAACACATGTATTCTTTGATGACGTCTCTTCTGTCTCTTCCCCCAATGTCCAAAGTCCAACATCACTCTGACAACAATTTAGCCTCGCACCCATGTCTCATTCTAATCCCACCTATTAAGCCACAACACATATTTATTCAGCAGATCTTCACCTGGTAATTCAAGTTCAACATACAAATTTAAAACATTTGGTTACGGTGCATACTTTCTGAGAGAATAGAAATATGTTAACCCTTCATACACGTCTGCCAGTGAAATCAAGGAAGTTGTAGAACTTCACACTGGTGGCCGTAGCACAGCTCCTAATTATCCCAGCGCCATGAACTATACATCGTTGGAAAGCTAATGGAACAGGGATTCCAAGGAGGTTACCCTTCTGACGGTAGTACTTAATTTGTAGAAGAAGATGAAGAAGAAAAACAAAAAAGTTGGACAAAATTGATTAAATTGCTCGAACTTTACCCTCCCTCTCTCCCGTAGGACCCCTGACATTCATAAAATGCACATAAGTGGATAGAGTAATCCCTTACGAAGACGTAGACACCAAAATTATCTTTCTATCTTAATTAGGGGCCTGCCTGTAGGGGTTAAAAGGGGTTGCTGCCAAGCGCATGAGAAAGTTCATTTCAGTCGCCATTTTCCAAGATGGCGGCCATAGCACAAGTTTGATTTTTGGGGACTTTTAGTATGTTATTGGGATGATCAAATACTTTCCACATACCAAGTCCCATGCTTGTAAGAATTTTTTAAACTAATCACCAAAATTTGACTTAAAATGACTACACTACTATCATTGATTATGAAATGAACGATTTCCAGCGACGATGTAAAGAAACTTTTTATATCCTTTCTGATCCAAGTGCCTATAATGACTGTCTCTCGGTTTACAACATCCAGGACTATGGATTACATCGATAAACAATAAAAAGAAAACTAAGATAAAAAAAAATAAATTAAAAAAAAAAATCCCTCCCCTGCAGCTATTTTAACCCCTTTGGTTGAGAATATAACCTTCCAGATAATGGGCATGCTTCTCGTCCTACCTTAGGAATTGTTGTTCTTAAGCTCTTCTAATTTAGTTTTATCCGCAACCAGATGAAGTCTCCATTTCTCGGGGACGAAACTAGTAGTTTTTAACTTTTTCATGTTTTTAGTGTTTTAATTCACTTTTAATTTGTGCGACGGCAGTTTCTACATCCTTCCAAACAATATTTATTTAAACAAATTTTCGAAAATTTTTCCTTTTCCCTCTTTTAAATTATTTCCAACAATAAATTAAATATCGAGATGTCACCTCGATATTTAATGTATTCTTGGAAATAACTTGAAAAAGGAAAAACGAAAAATTTCCGAAAATTTGTTTAAATAAATATATTTTTTAAAATATATTTTTGAAGAAGATGTTGTATGTTATTTATTGAAATGCAAATAAGTAGGATGGAGAATAGAAGAAAATATGGACTTAAAAAAATTATTTCTGCAAAAAAATGCTTCAAAACAAATTTATTTTTGAAAACGATCACCAATGAATCTGCATGATGTTTAGAAAGTTTTAAAGGAAAACGTTTTTTATTACGATTATTGATAGAACGTAAAAAAGAATTAATCTCAAATAAATTTTAAAATACATTTTTTATATTTTTTAAAATTAGGCCGAACTATTGCACTAATAATAAATATCTTAAACAAATCATTATTTTACGATTTTTTTTAGCATTTAGGTGTTCGACAAGTTTTTAGATATATCGAGTACTACCACGAAAACTTCCAAAAAATTGCCTGTTTTTGAATTTTAATTTAATTAATTATAGAATTTTTTTGAAAATTGAAAACAAGAAAATAGAAATCCTAGATGCTTCACAAGTTCATATTTAAATTTTCAGAAGTTTAGGTGCATTGTTGAAATAAATACATGAAAGAAATAAAAGGTTTGCAGTCGCCTGAATTGCTTGAGTCCCTTTAATGAGCTGCTTCGATTGTTGGAGTGTTTGGCCGCGCTGCCAATATTCCTGGCGGCGCTGCCATGGTCGCGTCGTGTGAAAGAGCACAGCATGATCAGTGACGGAATCGACGTATTTTAGATATTAATAAAATCCAAAGTATAAAAGCTAAATAAATCACACTTAGCGTATTTCATTAGTCTGCTAACTGCATCTTATCCTGAAAATTTGAGCGCTCTGGTATTATCCAGGCCGAAGCTACGAGGGTTCGAAAATACGACGAAACGCTTCCAGAAAAGGTACGTAGTGCCCTTCCTGCCTTCGGCTCGTCTTGGCGGGGCACTGCCGTGCCCCCAGATTAGTTGATTTAATGTTGGTGCGTTGTTCAATTTTTACTTAAAATTTTATACAAAAAAAAATAATCGTTAATTATTTTAAATCAATCCAAAAATATTAATTCAAAAACAAGCAAAGAAAGAATATTTAAGCATAAACAAATTATTATAAACTTTTGCATCTATTCATTTAGTGAATAAAAAAAAAAAAGAACTAGAAATAATTCCTACGCCCCTGTAAGGCATGATGGGGCACTCTCTCATGTGCCATTGCCACATTTTGGGTTATCGAAATGTTAATTTGAGGTCCCAAAATAAACTGTTTCGTATCACCACAATTTTTTCCCTGTCGTTCCAGCATGGTATCCAGATGCCATAAAGAGTGCTGCCAAGACAGGAAATGGCTCAGAAAATATTAAATTAATTCATTGCGGATGTTATCAGTATTTGACATACACACAAACTTTAAGCAACTGGTTAATAAATAAGAAATGAGCAAATATCTAATAATCGTAATTAGTTATATGGCATTGATCAGATTCTATAACAAGGAGCAAAATTTTCATGTCAAAATTTTGAAAACTACCGACAATTCAAGTCAAAGCGGCCATCTTGGTTCGGACGTTACAAGCATTTGGCATATGGTTTTCAATAAAAAAGAGGTTTCACAAATGTAGGCAAAAAGTTGCTTTCTATAGCAAAACCTTCTTTATAGCTTAAAAATCTTAATAAATACTAAAAACGAATGTAAATTTTGAGTGATTGTTTTACAGAAGGCAATCTCTGAATGTCGGACGTTACAGATTTTGACAAAAAACAAATTTCCCGTTTCAACATAGGCTTAAATTAAGAATTGTAGCACCCTCTGAAGCTACGAAATTTGCACAACTAAATAAAACAATAGACAGCCCACGAAGCCTAATTTTGATCAATAAACAATGCAAAAAAAGTATAGTATAAGATTGATTCCTTTGGACGTTACAATTTGATTTACACAAAACTCAATTCAAGTCGGATTTTTGAAAGGAAGATGTGCATATTTGCAGTCGGTCAGATATCTCCCTTTGGTGTGAATTATTGGAGCTAACTTAAGACTTGGTTTTACAATTTATTCCACATCAAAAACGCTTCTAGAAGTGGAGCTATATTAATTCAATGTCAGCGTTGTTTGCTCAGTTAACATTGCGGCTGTCAAATTTAAGCACTTCTTGTTGGTTTTGTAGTTAAAATTAGTCTCATAAACCATTTTTAATTATGGTTTTTATTGCTTTTCTTGTTTATTTGAACATTTTAATACTAGGTAATATACGCTTTGTTTTTGTTTAGGTTGTAATAATGAAACTTGAGCCTTTTAAAAAACGCAGTTTCTAAACTTCCCAGAATATGGCAATGGACCTCATAGGCTCAATTTGGAGGAGCCTATTATTTTTTGGCAGGAGGTTAACTTATTTCGCCAAAAGTGCCAGGAAAGCATGTTGATATTAAAGCGTCAAGAATCGTATAACGATGGTCTTTCGGTAAACGCTGTGGCGCAATAGAATTGCCATAGCACTGTATAGCAGGGTTTATACAATTTATTCCTTTTAAAAAATAAGCTTAGAACATCTTTTTCAATCTTGTGTTTTTGAAAAATTTCACGGTATTTCAAAAATGTAGTATTTGTTTTACTTCAATGAATATTTCACGGGTTGCAACTAGTTCTTTCCTAAACATATATGGATAATGCCTATCATTGTGAACAAAGGAGCATCAAATTCCCGGCCTGGGAACCTCCAGTCACCAAAGGAATTTCAATAAAACATTCCAAAAAACCTTTCTCAATAAATAAAGTAAACAAATAAAGATTTAGCGTTCTTTTGTCTTTTTTTATGTTAATCTAGGCAAGTTAAATCTTTTTTGTTCTTTTGTTTTAATTGATGAAAATAAGATTTTCTTATTTTCTAAACGTTCGCACTAACAAATAATTACTAACTATTGTAAACGTTCCGCTACAGCCCTTTATTTATACGCATTCAGCATCAGTTCAGAGGGCGCTACGCATGCGCGGTGGCTCTGAAACTTTACAATTTTGCATAACATCCTATAATTGACATTTGCTGCAAATTTCATTTAATTCTGATGATTCCTTCATGGTGTTGCGGTTTTTACAAACAGCAGTGTTTAACAATTTCTGATAGATGTATCCCATCCAAAACGTTTCAATTAAAATAAGTTGGCAAGATTCACATGCTCATAACGCTTTCACTGTTAAAAAGATATGAGATCTCATGTAGAGCCAAGCCCCTAACTCTACAAGCCCCAACTCTACAAGCCCTCTATCTTGGTCAAAAAGTATGGCTTGGCCGTTTCATGGAACTATTTCATCCCACGCAAAATGTTTCATGTAAAATATGTTGCCAATATGCTCATAACGCTTTCACTGTTAAAAAGTTGTCAGATCTCATCTTACAAAAAGAAATGAAATCCCACGCAAAACATTTCATGTAAAATAAGTTGCCAAGACTCACATGCTCATAACGCTTTCACTGTTAAAAAGATATGAGATCTCATGTAGAGCCAAGCCCCTAACTCTACAAGCCCCAACTCTAGAAGCCCCTCTATCTTGGTCAAAAAGTATGGCTTGGCCGTTTCATGGAACTATTTCATCCCACGCAAAATATTTCATGTAAAATATGTTGCCAATATGTTCATAACGCTTTCACTGTTAAAAAGTTGTCAGATCTCATGTAGAGCCAAGCCCCTCACTCAACAAGGCTTAACTCTAAAAACCCT
>JAFIDM010105735.1:0-17530 GCA_023159025.1 Thereuonema tuberculata | reverse complement strand
TTAATAACAGCTCCATTAGGAAGCACTAAGTAATCGCTGCTCCTACACAATTTCATTATAAGATATTGTATAATCTGAAGTTCATTAAACCCCAATTTTAGAATTTTCACGGTTTTTGTAACGAATTTTATTTATTCCATTTAATTTCGTTCGATTTTTATCGAAATCCGATTTATCCATTTTGTGTTCAAGTAATGTGATTTTTGTGATCAACTTTAATAAAACCAATCTCTCTAAAATTAAAATAGGATTTTTTTTAATGGTATTCGATTCAATAAATTATTTATGATTTCTTTTATCTGTTTTGTTTTAGATAAATAACTTTTAATTCTTTCATTGGAAACATTACTGTTGTGATTTGCATTTTCCTAGTTTTGGAGTCTTCATGTTTGTTCATATATTTTTTCTTTTCTTTCATCATTGTTCTTTTCAGTTGTTTTATAATTTCTTTTTATGTATTTTTTTTTCTTAATCTGGTAACATAAATTTCAACAAAAAGTCGATAATATTTCTTTCTAATCTCTACCTCTCAGAATCTAATTTATCTGATGTTCATCAATTGTGAGGATTTCTGTACCGTTGCTAGGTTTTTTTTTAATATTACATTTCTTCTTATTACAGATTCATTATAAAGATAAAAAAGTACTGGATAACTTTTTGAAATAAAATCTTTATTTTACAGTCAATTGTAATTTTATGATTAATGTATTACTTTTCATTGCATCGATTTACTTTTTCCTCTTAACTTTTCTTTAAGTGTTTCTTTAATGTTTAAAATCATTGTTAAAATTAATGCTCTGATGTTAAATTACAAAAGGAAATCGTCATATAATTAAAAAATAGCTAATTTTATTGTTAATTATTCCAATTGATTTCTCAAACAAATGTTAGTGTAAATACCTTTAGCAGTTATTACCGCAACCTTTGAAACAATCTCTCTCTTGGAAGGTTGTTTTTTAGTCTTTTGTTTATAAAAAAACGTGTCATCCGTTACCAGACATCTGTACCTTCCTTCTTCTGAGACTGTAAATACTGGGTTATCTTTAGTGATCTTATATCCGTCATCCCATTCTTCGTCTTCCTTTTGTTTCTGAATTCTATATTCGCTTGGAGTTGGATTACCATCAGCTGAACAAGTTAGATTATTTCCTTCTTTCTTAATTTCGACTTTAGTTACATCCCCTGAAATGAAAACAAAGATTTTAGGATTTATTTTATTAAGTCAGGTTTTTGGAAAGGATCCCCCATTTTCATGAAACACCGTGAACAGCCTGAAAGAAAATATGAAGGGTTTTACTTTCAGATACTCGGGAAATTATTTTGTCTTACTCTTAAGGATGGACTGTTGACAAATTGGAAGTCAAGTGAAGAAGTATAAACGTTATTATGTCAAGGATTATTTTTTAATAATATATAAATTAATTATGCAATAATAATTGCTAAAATGATTTCAAAATGATATAATTCTAAGTCATAGCTTTTAAGTAGAGTATTCTATTTATGACGAGATTTTTATTATTTGTTCTGGATTCTTCTAGAAGGACAGGATTGAGTTTGAGAAGCCATTGTCTTCTCCTTAAGAATAGGTAGCCTTTATTTTCTCTTATAATTAATAATTGTGAAGGCTTTTTTTTTAATAAACTTGATGGGAGCTTAATTTCTTTCATTCTTTTCTTTTTCTCTTTATTTATTTATTCTAATCTTTGCTTGAAAAATTAATTTTTTTAAATTCATTATATCCACAGTTACAACGTTTATTACTAACGTTTATAACTAAACAAAGAATTTATTTAGTTGGAGAGAATAATTTTTTTCTAGTAAATAATTTTTAAATATAAAGCCTCATGTTTCTTATTTATATTGTTAAAATATTCTCACAAAAAACACAGCATCTCAAAAAGTGGGTTTTTTTTTTTTTCCTGAAACAAATAATCTCGTCAAATGCTTTCGTTCAAATGCTTTCGTAATGAAATTCTCTCCAATTCTCAGTTCGATCACAAGGAGTTTTGTTAAGTAGTGAAAACCGTATTATTGCAATTTTTATATTCTTGACCATTTTATATAACACTTGAAACATACTAATAAATGCAATAAAGTTTATTTAATAATATATGCCAATAAATAGTAATTTATAATTGTTTTTAATAAATTAGCAAACCTCCTAGCAAACTCCTTATAAATTAATAATCAATATTTGAATTCCTCACTATCGTAACACGATGCGTAGAATTGTAGCTTCACTTTACTCTTATATTTAAAACTGAATTATCTGATTGTTTGGGCAAAGAATAACACTTTTGAAAAGAAAAAAATGAAAAAAGAAAAAGATACCTCTATATTTTTTTTTTCAACAAATCGTTTTATAATAACTGAATCTAACAAATTTCGTCTGCCTCAAATTTTTGTTACTTTTACAACAATTTGAAACAAAAAAAAGATAAAAATAATAATTGAGAAAGGAAAGAAAAGTCCTAACAAAAAATGAAAAGGGTTCTTGTAAGGATCTTAAAAAATGGCCCACTTGCTCTAAATATAATAACTTCTAAATTCAGGCAAGTATTAGAAACAAGTCGACATCAGCGCCCTTGGCGGCGAGAAAATTTATTTAAAAACTACGACAGTATTAACTTCACGCTGAATCTGGATATTCTTTGTTCGTGGTTTCAATCCCAGCTTCATTCACCACATTCTCTTCCGCCGGGATTTTTTTTTCTTTATTTCTGATATGAAATGAGTTGAGAATTATTAGCAAAACTAAGCTTCAAAATCATCATCTTAGTCGCTTCGGCGATTGACAGTTTTAATCGCGATATCAACAAGAGCAGAACGAGACCTGCCACATTAAGTTCTCTTCTCGTGTAAAGCGATACGAGAACAGGCCAGCGGCAACTGGCAAGTCTTTGAGCCCGTTTGAGATAAGTTTTCGAGAGCGTGTAAAGCAGCCAAAAAGAAACTTCTGTAATTTTTTTCAACGTTTTGTAATTACTTAATCTTAACAAATTTCGTCTGCCTCAAATTGTTGTTAATTTTACAATAATTTAAAATAAAAAAAGATGAAAAAATAAAAATTGAGAGAGAAAAACTGATATAGCTGCCTAAATATCTGAAGTAAGTGCCTTAAACACTCGACATTTCACAGACAGCTACTACATTACAGAAATCGCAAAAGAAAAAAAAGGAATACATTGCAAATCCTTTCTGACATTAAGGAAGCTTATTTCAATGTTGACGATAAAATTTAACGTGTATGAATTCAGCTACGGACGAATTTAAAAAAGCCAACACTTGCTTAAAAAAATCTTTTATAGAAAACTGTAGAAATTCCAAGTTTTGAATTTCTAGTGTTAAAATTTTATCCCTAAATTTTCGATAAAAGCAATTTTTTAATTTTCTCATTTGGTTTAATTGAGTTAGAACCGAAGGCAGGCATTTTTTCATGTTTTGATAACGCGGTCGACATATTGGTGTCGCACGCATGAATAAGACTTTCACGAGCTTGTTTAAGTGTTAGTTTGACTGTTGCTCGTGACGCATGGAATTAAATCACGGGATGAAGTATTGTTTCGGTGTGCCTGCAGCAGTTGAGTTCGCTCCCTCACGGAGATAGGACGTGAGGGAGGAAGCAGTTGAGATCGGTCCCTCGAAAGATATAGACGTGAGGGAAAAAGGATGTCCAGTTCGACATCTCACCGACGAAGACGTGTGAGAGGTAGCTCTTATTCTCACAAGGAAAGTGAGAACGCCCGTAGGATTTCGCCAAGACGAATATCGCCGAGACGAAGGCGAGGAAAGCTGTACCAATATAGTTTGCCGGGATACGTTGGCAAAACGGAGAAAACTAAGCCTAAGAAGAAAGGCCGGATCGACCATAGACGTACCAAAGAATTGGTTGAATCGTTCAGTAACTCATCAAGGAGTGAAGATACATATTTGTCGGAGACAAATGGGAGCCCTATCGTGTGAAAGGCCGGAACGATTCCAGATTTGCCAGAAGAAGAAGCAAGAGGTCTTATCAGGTCAAGGAAATTGATTGGATCACGGACAGAGACACGATCTGCCCGGGAGAGACAGCTTCAACGGGAACTTCTTGACGACACGGAGATAGGATTTATACAAGGTGAAAAACCTATCCAGATATGTTCGAAGCAGAAAGACGATACCTGCCGCTAACGAGAATCGCATGATCCACACAGAACAGTTCAGATATCGAGATAAAGCTACTGTGGAAGTATAAGCCCAACTTCAGTATCAAGGCATCGAAGTTCGATTCATTCAGGAGAAAATTGAACTTAGAGACAAGGTCCATTAAATACGGAAAAGAAGACTTCGTGGGATTATGATGCTGATACGACTAAGGATAAATAGCGTAGACGAAAGTGTATGAGATATCTATAGCTGTTCGACAAATGAATTCGACGGTTTCTGTAAGTAGAGATTTATCTGAACATTTTAAGCTATTTAAACGGGAAAGATAGAAGGAAGTTATGCATCAAGATAACAGTAACTGGAAATCGTTTAGGATTTAAGAATTCAGTGAAATAGTTATTTAAAGTAGAAGTTAGCGAGGAACATTTGCTAGTAGGGTTTCTAGCGTAGGAAACAGATATATTAGAACCTCTAGAACTTTTATTGCTATGTGCAAGTTAGGTCGTCATCGAAAGAGAAGAGCTATTGTAAATTCAAGTGGCAGAAAACTTAGGCAAAGAAACGTAAAAGTGTTAGATTACCGGAAGAAACTGCATTGCTGATGAGTAGCAGGTTGCGCCCGAAGAACCAAAGAACTTTTAATTCAAAGATATTAAGTTTGATTAATTCTAGTAAAATACTGAATTATCTGTAAGCTTAAATTGAGTAAACTGATTGTAATTTTTATCGGCTTATTAAATGTGTTATCAGATTTCCGAGTTTAGTTTTATTTGCTAAAAGGTTAAGAGCACTTATTTTTTCTCTTCCGTTTGATTTCCTTAAATAAATAATAATTTTAAAAACTTTACAAAAACTAAAAAATCTTTCAAAACATGTAATTAAGAAACCGAACATGTTTTAAAAATATTTTAATTTTTTAAAATTTTTAAGTTTTTTAAGCAAGTGTGTTGGCTTTTCTAAATTTGTCCTTACTTCAATGTTGCTTCAGTATATAATACGGAAACACTCCTTAGAAAGACATCTACTGCTTTCAGGACTGTAGAAAAGTTTGTATTAATGCAATCACTTTATAACTTGTATTGTTAAGGTCATCAGTTTAGGCCTATATATTGAAAATTTCAAAACACTAGTAATTCTTACGATTCCAACTACTTAGAATCGCGTGTACAAACGGTGATGATAAAGTTATTTTTATATTCGAGTTGGCTATAATTTACTATAGCTTAAATACTTTATAAATAAAAGTTAAATTTGTTATACATTGTTAAAATGAATATTTTTAGTTTTAAAATTCCCTTTTGATTAGTGATAATAATAACTTCCAAACATGAACAAAAAATTTAAGTAATTATTATTTTTTAAAAATTTATACTATATTCCTTTGCCATTAAAAAATTGTAAAAAGATTTAGAAGACTATTACTGATTTCTGATGTTTACAAGTTTTAACATAATTTAGGAGAACAGTACACAAAAAATAAATAAATAAATATAAGTTTGGAAATTATGTATTTTATTTTAGTTTTAAAATTAAAAAATAACTTAGAGAGAAATAAAGTTTTCATTTAAATAATTTTCATTGAATTTCTTTTTTGTATTTCAATTTTAATATACAGATTTTCAAGTAGAAGTCTGGATAAAATAAGATTTTTTTCAATATAAGTTTTGATGTTACTAAAATGTCAAATGTGAATCAAAATGCATTTTAAAAATTGAAACAATGCTTTCTTTTTATTATACAAATCTTAAGATCTTAATTGCATTGAAAATCTACTCTTTTCCATTTTCCTTAATTGATATCTCAGTTAACTTTCAACATTTTCATTTTTCAGAAATTCATTTAAATATAGTCAAGTTTCTTTTTGAAGCATTAAATTAAAAAAATTTAAGTTTCTAATTTTTAAATTTATTTATTGTATTTTATTTTTCAGTTAAAATAATATTGTTTAGTTGATTAATTTCAAAGCATTGCCATCGCATTTCTTGACGGTGAATATCTATTTACAAAGTGAATGTAACCAAAGATTCGTTCTTACTTTTACCAAAATCAGTCTCTGCAGAGAGAAGGATAAAGACAAACCTTTTCCAACTTCGTTTTTTGATGTGTGATTGACAAAAAAACTGAGAATTAAATTATACAGAAAATTATAATACTTTCCTATTTAAAGGTAAGCTTTTTTTTTTATTACCTTAGATTATTTGACTGAATGCTTTATAATTACATTTCTATTCGTATACTTACATTGAGGTCCTATGACTATACTGACGTTAATGGTTTCTAAGCCTTTGGTGCCTTTATAACGAATCTGGCAATCGATTTCGACTTCAATCGAGGTATTCGTTATAAAACTATAGGACATGGGTGGAATAGCAAAGGTCAGTTCACTTTTAACTGTATCTTTTTCTGGTTTGTTTGAACTAACTTCTTTTTGTGGTTGTCCATTTATTCTCCAAGCAATTTCAGGCTGTGGTTTACCTCCTTTAGAAACACAGGCAACGTTGTTGTTATTTTGTACATAAAGGACTTTAGTGCTGTGATTATATGTTTTACCATTGTATTCTATGTAATTGTTTTCAGGTGTTTCTGGAATTAAAAAGAAATCGCATTAATTAGTTACAGTACTCGTTATGAAGTTATTCTAAATGAAATTGTTAAACCTAATTGAACTAACACAGAAAGCTTTAAAATTGGATTCACAATCGGTCCAATAGTGGTTGCTCAATCATTTTAAAAAATCTGTTTTTTTTTGTTTTGTTTTTTTTTTTGTCCACTGACGCCAACATGTTAATAATTCAAAATGACTATTGTTTTAATTTTATTTATTTTTTTGTTTGTTTTTGCATGGCGGTTCAGATTTCTTGTACTGGACGGTTCAGTTTTACGGGTTTACGGAAACGAAAATATCTCGGAGTCTTTTGACTTTATCAACATGGGGGAAAAAAGCAATTTGTTTAAAAATAAAGGGCTACAAATTTACTTACGTCGTTTTAACCTAAACTTAATCCTAAAGGGTGAAATTTCAGCCTAAAGTCTCATCTGTGTACAATCTCTACAATATTCCCGTTTTCAGGAGGAAATTTTTTAAGGAAGGGAAAGAGTCAAGAAGTCACAATGTTTTTCACAAACGGGTAGAAACAACTTGTATTCACACACCAAGTTTCATCCCTGAAACATGTCTGTCTTTTTTTTTCTAAAAATTCTCAATGTTTGTAAATTTGAAAAAAAAAAAAAATAAAAAAAAATGGCACTTTTCAGAGCCCAATATCTTAGGTGGGGGACGAGATAAAAATCTCAATTTCGCCCATAACAGTACTGTATAAAATTATTATGCACCAAAAATTTCGAGTTTGAGATTTGACTAAGAAGTAGAGATAATGCAAGGACAAAGTCGTCAAAGAAAACCCGCATGTTAGAATTCATAACATATACAGTATTGAAATCAATTAATTTATTATTTCTTTTTTTGCAAATACATAAAAAAAATTCTCCTGTTAAGGGACAAACCAAAAACCCAGATAAAGAAACCATAGACACAGAATAAATCCCTGACGACAGAAGTTATAAACTGACAGTGCCGAGATGGTTTCAGTTTCAACCAAGAGAAGCGATGTAATTTCTTTTCACTTGATGTGAGTACAAAGTAGTTTCTACCTGTTTGTGAAAAAAGAAAAATTGTGACTTGTTGACTCTCCCTTCCTGAAAAAAATTTCTCCTGAAAAAGAAATATATTGTTGAAATAAAAATAAGATTTTTAGCTGAAATTTCACTCTTTAGAATTAAGTTTAGGTTAAAATGCCGTATAAGTAAGATCTGGAACGGGATCGTGGACCAAGAAAGATTATGAACTTGTGATCTAAGAAGAGCAGTGTTATGTAAATACTGCATAAGTCCCATATAAGAAGACTTGTATAAATTATGTTACGAGCCAACAATGACTCAGCAAGTGTCCAAAGAGGAAAGATTAAATATGGAGATATGATTTTCGGTGATCATTGCTCTAGGACATGATTGATTTTTAATTTCATCTTAAAAAAAAATTATTCTCGTGTTTTCCTGTTTCTATTAGAAAAAACAGAAAAACAAAACACTTGATTGGATCTATGAGAAAAACACATTGCTTTAATGTATTGCACAAATGACTGGTAGTTCTTTCACTAGTGAAATAATTTTTTTTTTTTTTTTATTTTTTTTTTATTTTATTAATTAACAATTTATTAACAATAAAGTACAATACAGTCTTACTAGGTTGTTAAACAACCTCTGTTGTAGGTGCTGAGATTTACAATAAATAAGTTACAGAGATAGAAACAAACAATTTTGAAAATTTTATACAACATAAAAAATATTGATGAGAAATTTAGATAAAATCTGTGAAATAGTGATAATTTTTTTTTTCTTTTTTTTTCAAATTAGCCAACCCATTTTAACCAACCCATTTTAATTTGTCCCAGTATTATTTTTTCATAAATTATTTTTTTTAAAGTAGACATCTTTTCAATGTTTTTCATTTCAAATGAAAATTGATCAAAAATTTTGTTAATTATTCTGTTTTTTATTCTTAATCCAAAATTATTTTTAGGATTGCCAAAATCTTTTTTACAATATATACTTTGACTTCTTATTGAATTTATATTTACATAATTATAACATATTTTATAATAAAATTGTAAAATCAAGGTGAAAATTACTTTTTGTGGTGGAAACAAGATTTTATTATCTAGTAAAATTTGATTTTGTTCATTGCTTTGAAGCTTATTAAAGTTGTAAAAAATTAAATTTAATATTTTTTTTAAAACTCTATTAATATTTTTTATTTCATTTTTATTTAAATAAATCCAATTATCAATGCCATAATTAATTAATGAATCTACGTAAACTTTATATGTGATTATTTTTGAGTTAATTGGAAAAATATCTTTTATGTGATAAAAAATATAGTAAAGTTAAATAGTTAAGTCTTTTTAATATATGGATACAGTGGGTGTGCCAAGTGTATTTATTATTTATGTGTAAACCAAGGTATTTATAGTTATATATTAATTCTAAGTTTTCACAATTACAATTAATAATATCTTTATGGTTTTTGTGTAAACACTGAAAATCATGATATTTTATTTGAGGTAAAATATTTATTTTTTTTGTTTTTTGAATTTATGATCATATATTTAGTTTTATCTTTGTTAATAGCCAATTTATAATCATGTGTCCATTTAATAATATTTATGAATAATAAATGTGTCCATTTAATAATATTTAAACTTCGCTCCTAAAAAATGAATATGAGAAACCAAATAAAAACAAAACAAAACAAACTATTGAATTGAACCATATTTTTTTTTAAGTCATTAATTAATTCGATTAAGTAAATCAATGTAATTTGATTTAAAAATTACTAAAGTTAGTCATTTAATAAACTGAAAAATGTCTGCAAGCCAAGCACAGAATAAACAAAAGAATTGCCTTGATGATCTCGTTGAAGAGTGAAACAGCTGTTCCCCAATCCACCGCGTAAAATTGAATCGGAAAAGGCAATTCTTTTGTTTATTCTGTGCTGGGCTTAACAGACATTTTTCAGTGAATTTGTCAGCACGTTAACCCTTTCTTTTGCTTAGTCATTTAATAAAGTTTCGAGTATTTAGAGGAAAAGGTGTTTCCTCTAAAATCTTTTAATTCAATACCTTTTTTTTTATCCTATGTTTCAAAAGTAATGTTTTCTAAATTATGAAAGACAAAACTTACTGAAAGTCGTTATTTTAAATTTGTGTTTCTTATTATTAGCTGTTGAACAAATGAAGATATCGTCATGTTCTTCTTTTATCTTTATTTGTAATCCACACCGTGTAGAGTTTATAAACTGGTAAATCTCATCAGGGTTCATAATTGGTCCTTTCGTACGTGACCAGGTGCAGTTTTTCCCAAGTGAGATAGTCTCTGGACATTCTAATACTTGCTCTTGTCCAATTTCTGCATTAATCTGTTCAGGTTCCTTTTCTTGTCCATTTACTAAAAGAAAACGAAAAATTAATTTAAGAAATATTTAATTTTAAAATAATCTTTTTAATACAAATTTCAAATATAAATTAGTTAAAAGATTTAAAAAACTTAATAAATGAGAATAAAACAAATTTTTACGTGCGTATATAATATTGTTACGCTAAAAAAAGTCAACACACTTGGATAATTATTTAAAAATATAATTTAAACAGGTTAAAATACAATGTTTCGGCTCGCCCTTTGAGCCCTTGGACAGTAAACCAGAATAATACGAAATATTATCAACGAAACGGAATCGAAAAATATTAAGGGGTAAGTATTTTGACAAATAATAATAGTATATATTGAAATTCCTAGGGAATGTTTCTTTTTTTATCGTCAAATCCTGTTAACAACTTATTAAATAATAATTAAATCTATAAGTGATAACACCGTACTACTTCTTAATCTTTTTCTCTTTTAGAATTTCTAATATTAAACATCATCACCGACACAAATAAATTTTATGTGTTGAAAAAGATACTAAAACAAGGAAATAATAGAAAGTATCTATATTAGAAATACTAAAGATAAAAATTTAAATACAAATAATGGAGTAGAAGTTAATAAATGTATAGTAGGATTAGCTAATGAGTTGGTAAATAACTTACGTTCACGTTGCAATAACACTGTGAAATTCTTTTAATTAGATTGTTAATTACATTCTTTATTGTCAGATTGTTTTTAAATCTATTATAAAGTTGTTTGTTTTTAAATCTATTATTAAGTTATTTGTTTTAACAATCCATTGATGTTATTTTAGCATGTCATCTTCCTTGGAGATGGAAACCAAAAGTTATGGACGTCATGTGTCCAATCATTAGAATAGAGGATGCACATGAATGCCCATGGAGTGAGTGTAGAATTAGGGAAGGAGGTGTCGCAGCCTATGTTTTTACTTTTATTAAATTTAATTAAATTCGTTATAGTGCACCTTAAACGTAGGATCATTTTTCTCCTCTTCTTTCACAAAAAATATGTATTTCATAGAAGACATCAGTAACGCTTTAGGTATTTATTGATTTGAAGCGAAATACACTGAGCATATAAAATAAATTCATTATTTAAAAATTATAGGGGTAATCTCACGTGAGAGAGAAGGGGGTCCCACCACATCTTACCGAATCTCAACAAGGGGGAGGGGAGTTCAAATTTAAAAAAAAAAACACCTCACATAATTAATGAACGCCTCCTAAGCATACATAATATAATAAATTTAATCGCCGTACTCTAAAAAGCATTCTACATCAGAAGTTATATCTTATTTCTGCCCTGAAGATTTTATACAGCACTAAGCTTCAAACGCAGATTTTTCAAAAATCTAACGTACAAAGTTAACTTAGTTTAAGTAAGTTTACAATAAGTTTCTTCTTATTATCGAATTTATAACTTTAGCCCCCTCCCCCTTCCCCCGGGAATATTGTTATAATCTCCCCGCACTGACGAGGTAGGTTGGGAGATACATTTTATACTTACTGGCAGATACTGAGGGGGTTTTCCAATAAACCATTAAGGAATGGATTCACACAAGAAGAGAAAGTGAATAAGAGGCTGAAAAACAGGAAAGGAAAGGAAATAACAACCCAACGCATCAGAGACCACCACCGAGACCACAAGGGTATGTCGGAACAGTACAGTAAGTTTACAGTAAGGAATTTATTTCAGAGTTCACTCTAGAAATGAAATCAAGAATCTGGGTTATAACTTTCTGGAATATTTTAACAGGAATTCTTCTTTTAGCCATTCATTCCTGTTTGAGGGTCCTGTTTCTACGCTTCAGACTTATACACAAAAAATTTTTGCTGCTACAAATAAACTGTGTAAGCGCTAAAGGCTTTTTTTTTTTTTCGTATCACCATATTGATCTGATTACGGGAATTTGTTTTTTTGGTTTTGACTTCATTTAACTGAATTAGAAATGAATAGATTGATTTGCTATCATTTGACAATTACTAAATAAAACACAAGGAAATTTTTAAATTAATTTAAATTTAATTTTGTTAAATAAAGCAATTATTCAATTACTTCAATTACTTGTTTCGATGAAACAATATCGTTTAATGTAGTCCTGGGAATACGATGTTCTTTGGCAAAAGCTGTTTTCGAAACATTTGATTTTTCAAAAAATGCAATCAAGTCTTTTTTTTTCTTTAAAACATAACGAGGTAAGTTTTCGTTTCCCTGACATGTTACAAATGTAATCGAACCACGAAATTGCAAAATAAAAAATAGCTGTTATAGCGGAGCTTACTCGCTATGAAATGAAATCACACTCAGTAGCGGTCAAGAAAAACGTATATACTTGATAAGAGTCGCAGCGAGAAGTGTGTAATTTCCCAAGTGAATTTCCCCGTGAAAATTCCCCGTAAAGGCTAGGCTTTCTTAGAGTGAAGGGGCGGGGCTGAAAAGATAGCAGGCAAAATTGAGAATAAAGATGCTTTTCGCCATTTTTGAGGGTGACGAGTTATCCGGAGTAGAATTAAATTTGGTGACGAGTAAAAGTGGGCTATTTTACATTATTGTCTATGAGACCTTGTCGGGACCAAAGGAAAACGACGACTTAAACGGAGTGACGACTTAACGGGTGACGACTTAACGAGGTTTTACTGTATTACTATATTGTTGTTTGATAATAATACTTACTATATTTCTAATATCATTAATATCATTAAATAAATTAATGTTAATATTTAATGTAAATTAACATGTGATTACTAAGTGATATGTGAAATATCGACTACTTGTTAATTAAGATTCTACCTGATATATTTGTAAACACATTAAGCTTAAAAAACCCGTACGGACCACTGAAAATCCTTGTGGAAAAGTTCAGCACATCCGTGATTCCATCAAAATTAATAATGTGTTTTGTGCAATTTCATCTCGGAAAGTGTACGTATCATTTTTCTTTGCAGAGAAATGTGTTAATGGTTTTGTTTACTTAGATATGTAAATAGCTATTGCTTCAATTACATGAGGATAGTAACATTTTCATTTTGCAACAGGAGTTCCTCCACATTTTAAATTGGATGTTCGCCATTACCTCAATAACAGTTTACCTCACCGCTGGATTGGACGTACGTCTAACGAAGACTCCTCACTTATTCCATGGCCTCCCAGATCCCCCGACCTAACTCCATGTGACTTTTTCCTCTGGGGCTATGTTAAAGATAAAGTGCCACCTTTAACACGTGATTTACCAGAGCTTCGACGAAAAATCGTGTCTGTAGTTGCTACCTGTCGATGTTGATGGTTTGCAACGTGTGTGGCAAGAGCTAGACTACAGAATTGATATCTGTCGAGTTAACAGAGGAGGACATATCGAATATCTTTAAGCTAAGTTAAAAACTTGATTATGTACTCTTTTCACTGCCACGCTCTCGTCCCTATGGGCGAGTTTGTCTGTGAGCTACAGACCTCCGAAATCCCGGAGGGAATTCTGAAACACCCTGTAGAATATAAAATGAGACTGATGGTTCTTGCCTTAGATAGAGGAAAGAATGGAGAAGAGAATGCAGAAAGACACAACAATCAATTAGTGCTCGAACACCAGTGACACTAGGTCTGTATAAAAGATGGGATTATATACCTATTTATTAGGACTGTACCTTGTTGAGTCGATAGGTATTGTTTAAATTTTCCTTTAAATTGGGCCATAGAAGAGCAATCACGAATTTCCTTTGGAATTTTATTCCAAGTAAGAGGAACTGAACAACTGATTGCACTTATTTGATATTTGGATCTTGTTTTTGTTAGTCGAAGAACAGGATTGAGTCTAGTTTTATAAGGTTGGGAATGGGTAGGAGTATTTAAAGTAATTGACGACAGTTTTTTGTTGATTGTTTTATGAAAAGGATCAACAGTTACTGAAGCTTGTAGATATGATTGAAAGGGATTAATTTATATATTGCCCTGAAGAATTGAGTAAAGTTGTTGTTGTTGTTGTTGTTTTATTTACCTATAGAGACAGAGAGATAGAGAGAGGGAATCTTAAGAAATGCTTTTGAATTTTAAGTAAATCATTTTTTTTATATTTGGAAAGGATACGCATACGATTACACTTTAACTTACAAAGTCTGTAAGAATTATTGACCAATATAGATTTATCGAGGATGAAAAAAAAAAGTTTCCTTATGATGGACAAATTTTTTTGAGACATATAAGCAATTTGTTGAGTAAGGAGATCCATGACAGATCGTGTGAAAGAGTAACACCTAAATATCTGAAGGATTGAACTACTTATAATCAGGAGTTTCTGTAATTGATAGAGAAATTGTTGTAACTTAAATATTTTATTTCTTTAATATAGAAAACATGTAGACCATTTTGGTTGCATTTGAAGTTAGGTCATGTGAGGATAACCAAGATTCAAGATAGAGAAGTGAGCACTGGACCTCGTGCTTGAGTTTTTCCACCTTTTTATTAGAAAATAGAAGGTTTGCGTCATCAGCATAAAAAAATACATTTGGGATGTGAGAATGAGATCGTTTATAATAAATTAAAGAGAAGAGATCCTGAAAAGTTTTTGTTAGATAGTGATTTGAATGATTTGATAGATTTTTAAATTCATGAGGGAGGTTGGAGACAGAAGGAGGAAGGAATTGAACTGATAGATATGGGGGGATTAAAAGTTTATCTGTTTGATAGTGAAAGGAATATTTCAGGACTCGTAGCCCAAGTTTCAGTGAGAAGAAAACCTGGAAATTTCTTAAATATTTCTTAGTAACAAATTAAATGATCCCAATGAAAAGAAATTTAAAGTGCCTGAGTAATTCAAAAAATAGGTAACAAACGAAGGCACAACGCTAAAAGAAGGAATTCACACCCTGAGCGGAAAGAAGGAATTCACCGGGATCCCAATTTGCATTTATGCTGCGAATATTTGTGATAAAAAGCAGAGAATTAGGATAATAATGTGGTATTGAGTCTTTGCGTAAAGATATGTTGTAGAGATGAAATGAAGGAAAATTACAAAATAATTAGACCAATTTTGTTTTCGTTTACGAGAGCCTTCGGCGCTTTTGCGCATGCCTCAGGTCTCCTTCGATTTCTTCCAAATAGGGGCGAGGAAGATGGGATGTTTACTTTTTATACTGTTAGTTTACTAATAGCTGCGTTCTATTTGCGCTTTTCGGGAAAGAATTATGGAAAGAATAAATACTATTGCAAAAATGCTCATCGTTATTTTTTTTCTTTCATTTTCTAAAGCGAAAATGTCCAAAAGAATTTCTTAAGAAAGTATCCATCTCAGCGTATCACCCCTCTGCGGAGTAGAATCGTCCCGAAGTGGTGTCTCTGCCATTCATAAACGGACTGTATTTAGTTTAAGGTTTGTAACCAAATTTTGAGAAAAAGGGGAAATAATAAAGTTGAATAGAATGATTTGTGCGGAATAATACAATAAGAGTATAGATACCATAGTTAATAAGCAAAATTATAAAAGGAACCGGAAGATATTACAAAAGGAACAAAAATAGGAATTTAGAAAATGTTAGGGAGCTCTCAGGCAACGCACCAAAATAAATTCTTTTCTTCAGAATTTATTTCCTTCAATGTAATAATAAATAAAAAAGAATATACATCAAAGATAAAAACAAAATGTAAATTAATAATAACTAATTGAATATAAAATAATAAAATGAAATGTAAAAATATATATGAAGTAAATACTGAGAAAAAATTAAGTAATTACGTAAGCAATTTAAAATTGTCAGTGAATATTAATTAGAATAGTGAATATTATTACAGATAATAAATAAAATTATTATTAAGAAATTATAAGATCGGTTTGCAAATTCAAGTAAAAATAAGTTTTCGAATTGAGAATAATAGTAAATTAATTCAGAGCTTATATTAATTTTTGTAAATCATTTACGGAGGTGAATGTTATTTTTTTTGTTGCCATAATGTACAATGCCCCTCCCATCTGCAGTCCACACCTTTCTCAGTCTAAATTTTTTTAACCTTTTAATTTCCACTTGAGCAATTGGACCCTGGACCTTGTCAAATCCCTCTCATTACAATCCTCTTACCCTGAAGTTTTTTCTTAAAAAAAAAAGAAAAAAAAAAGCTTTTGTTTTATATGAGACTAATTTGACAATAATCGCGCTCAACCTTTCATCTTTACGAACGGTCAATGTCATTTTTAGCTCCACCCAATTTCTCTTTATTATCATTTTCATTATATTGCCCGTGTCCTCGTCTTTCGATTCTTCTAAAGTCGAAGGTTTTAACCGTTGATATTGTTCTAAGGAATCATCTGCCAATTCATTTTTTTTTTTATTCGTCAAATTCCTTTTTGACTTCATTCTGTTCATGTCGTAGTTCTTCACTCCGTGCCTCCCTCAATTTATCCGTCACCATCTTCCTTACGGAATCTGTGATAAGTGATGGCTGCTCTGATTACTTTTGTGTAGCTTCCACCGTCTCCTGCCCTTAAGGGCAGAGGCTCCTATTGGAGTCTGCGAACCTCGTTCCTCACTGGCCTCAGCGTTCTCCTTGGAATTGATGGTATTAACCATCTTGCCTTTAAACGTTTTATATGTGCTCTTGACCACTTAATAAATTGAAAACAGAGAGCCTGTTAACTGCTATGTAACTCCTACACTTGAGATTTTTGGGAGCCCTGATTCGCAAATGTTCAAAAATGTAGCAGCCATTTTTTTTAAATAAATATGAACTGCAATGTCTCATTGCTAAAATTGTTTGTTTTTTTTCGCAAAGATTGTTTAAATTTCCCTTGAAAATATATTTATAAATAACATTTTCGTAAAATATAAAAAAAGATATGTAATCTTTTAATGATTTATGCATTAAGAATAGGCCAATTAAAATCAATAATTCTTCAAATTCAATTGACTACATTCTACAAAATTCCGAGATTGCTATGCCTTCTCCCATCAATACAACAGAGGGAAAAATGTAGTAAAAGTGAAAAGGTGGTAAGTCAAAAGGAACAAACAGATAGTTTCACCAAATAGCTATCGATATACGTAGGGAATTTAAGGATTTCTCGTTTTTAGACTGAGGTAAAATTTCGTTGCATCACTGAAACTTGACTATGCTATCAAAAGTCACTGGTGTCACGTGTTCTCCTCTTTAATTCTTGTGAAAAATTTTTTTTTTTTTTCAATAATGAAAACAAACTAGTCATTCATTAGGTGAATGCAACAAGAACTATATTCTCGACCAATTTGTATTTAGTTAATTACGTTAAAACTACGTTTAGTTTATAGAGAATGAATGCACTTCTTGGGCTTAAAAAAAATATTATTTTAAAGGGAAATTCAAAGTAAATTTTTAAATAATTCATCTATTTTAAGAAAGACTGAAACTTTAGAAACAAATAATG
>JAFIDM010105734.1:0-12410 GCA_023159025.1 Thereuonema tuberculata | reverse complement strand
GGTGGACATAATCGTCAAAATGATATGTCAATCATTGATTTGTTGAAGTATTAAGGGAAATAAAAAAAAAAAACACCTTTGAAAAATAATATATGAGAAGTTGACAAATTTTTAGGTTTCTTATTGTAATAATTCCTTTAATTTTATTAAAATATAAATCTTTGTTTGTTTTTTTTTTATCTGTTCTTATTAAATAAACGATGAAATATCATTTTAAATTGCATTTTTAATTCAAAAAAGTATATATTTAAAGTCTAAAACGCTTTATTTAATATGTTGTTTCGGTTTCGAAAAATAAACCGCTTCTGTTAAAGCGTGTCTACCTTTTTATAAAAAGGCTTTTGAAATAAAGTTTTTTAACGAAAACATTAATTTTAAACAATTTGTTTATTTTTCGTCATTAGCGGGGAACGTAATCTTCAAAATGATGCCTCAATCATTGATTTTGATGAAGTATTAAAGGAAATACGGCGTTCCGACAAAAAAAAACCCTTTGAGAAATAATATATAAGGATAAGTTATTACTATTATTATTATTTTGATATCATAAAAGAAATTTTAATGTTAATTTTACTTTTTAACATTGAATTTCAATTATTTGATTAGGTACCTTTAATATAAAAAAAAAATAATTTTAATTTAAGATTTTGATTTTTTTCTTAAGATATAACTTTCGTTTATTTGAACCTACCGATAATACTAAAAAGAGATCATTTTAATTTTAGATTTTAATTCTATTTCTTAATATTGTCTTTAGATTATGTGATTTTTTTTAATACCTATCCAAACATATCATAAAAAAAAATATTTTTTATGTATAAATATCAGTCATTAAGATGTAAACTTTATAGGAAAAATTGCAAAATATTTAATATATTTACTAGTAGTATATTAAACTATATTGAGAATTAAAATACATTCAGACTGCATGATATTGCAATGTAATATTAGGAAGGGGTTTCCACAAGATTGTGACAAAGTGTGACAAGGAGTGGTGAGGTCAAAATAACAAAAATTAGCGTGACATAGTTCATGACCAGCTCATTTCATTGCAATGTTTCAAATAAAAGTTTTCGCCACATTTTTAATATTCTTTTTTTAATCTTCTTGTTCTAAAGCCCATGGTTCAAAGTATTTCTAAGTAATTTGCAGCCAGGGTTCCTTCAAGTGAAAAAGAAGGAAGAAAAAATATGTATCGCAAGATTGAAATCTAATGAATGAGAAGCATTTTATTGATTTGAAGATGGTGTTTCCATCAATAACCCACTGTATTTTTTTACATCACTTTATAGGAAATTTCCTGCTCTTTCCAATGGTATAAGTTCCATCTTTATATCTGGTCTAACATTTGAGATATTCTTGATATTACGCTTCAAGGTCAACATCATTTAGGGAAATGTTTTTTTAGCAATCATAAAACCATAGCTCAAAAAGTATGGGGTTTATCACAATTTTATTGACATATTTCAAATCTCCAGGGAATTTTACATAAGAAACACCCGAAGTTTTTTTTCAGAAGTCATAAAACATTAAATAAAAACAAAATAACTCACATGGAACTGTCTCTGTAAAGTATCGGTTGCAACAAAAACATTTTAGAAAAATATGCTAACTTTGAAGCCCTGCTATTCTGAATCCAGGAGGCCTATTAAACCTGTAACTTGGAATTTGAACTAAGATCCTTAACCAAGAACAAATGTACCAATTTTCATCAAAATCTAAGACTATGGGTTACATTTCACATTTTTTCTGTGTGAATTGACATGGAATTGCCCATAAGCATTTACAAGAATTTTAAAATTCTATAAATTACAATTAAAATTTAAAACAATATATAAACTATACAACTCTAATCTTCTATATAAAATTTAAATTATTATTAAAATTTTTGCTGTGGCGATAAGATTTTATTTTTAATAAGATTTTCATTGTTTTTTTTTTCTTGTATAAAATACAAGTTTCATAACTTTTCTTTTTATTTTGTAAATTATTAATAGCTTCTAGATCATTCACGTAGGTTCTTGTCTAAACTGAACTAGCCTAATTATATTAAGAGTCAAAAATGCAAAATATATCTGTAAAATTTAATTTTAATTGGCAACAAATCTTTTATATGATAAAGTATATATGCTATTGCTTTTAATTTTTTTACATAGTAATTTTATGTGCGCGTTCTAAATAAAGGTCTCATTTATAGCTAATGCTAAATATTTTATATAATTAACTACAGCTATTTTATAACAATTACAACATTTATTAAAATTTCTGTGTAAGCATTTATAATTATGAAAATATGTGGTTGGTTTATATGGTGGAATTTGTATTCTTGAGTGAATTACAAGACATTTCTTTATTCATTTATAACCAACTTATTGTCATTTATCCATCTTTTAGTAATATTAAAGTGTTTTTGCAAACTTTATTATTTTTTTTTCAAGATTTTTCCCATTCATTATTATTATAATGTTATCTGCATAAATAAACATATCACAATTTTTTATATAATCACTTACTGATTTGCAGTGATGAATTAATGTTTCAAGATTATTTCTTTAACAACAAAAACTTTGCTGAATTTAAGAAATCAGATGTGCCATATTAAAATTTCCAGACAAAAAATAAAAAAAGGTAATACAGTGTTACCTCCTTTAACGGACACCCTGAATAGCGGACACCTCTAATTAGCGGACATTATTGCGGGTGGCAGTCCCTTACAATAGGACATTCCATGTTATCCACTCCGAATACCGGACACTTAATAGCGAACAGTTATTTTAACTGTAAAAAATTTTTTTTTTCGATTAAAACTTCGACAAACACATCGTGGTTGTATTTATATCGGTGTCCCATACATTGATACATTGTATCGGTTTGCCCCCTTCCCCCCACATATGTTGATACATTGTATCTGTGTCCCATGATTCAATGCACGAATCTGAGGCCTTTTTTTTCACTGCAGTTGCTTGTAAATGTCAATACCTCATATAGCTATCCTATAAACGTGTTGATTAAATTTAGTGCGAATTAAAATGGCGTCAAAAAGGAAGAGATTGGCACTGAAAGAAAAATTGATGTTCTTGAAGTTGCTGAAAAAGAAAAGCTGAGTATGCGTTGTCTTGCTGAACGTTTTGAAGTTGGAAAAACTCAGATAAGTGAACTTTGGAAGGACAAAGATAAGATTAGAAAATGTGGATGGTGAATTCAAACGAAAATTCGAAGAATTTGAAGTTTCGTAAAATTGAAACAAGCAAAATCGACGAAGTGGTCATAAAATGGTTCCGCTCTGCTCATGTAAAGAACATTCCTATAAGCGGTGTTTTGCTTCAAGAAAAAGCCACAGAATCCGGTCAAACTTTAGGATTGGACACGTTTAAGGCATCAAATGGATGGCTAGAAATTAATTTTCTTTATACTGTAATTAATAAGTAAGACAAACGGATTAGCACTCATTTAAAAATATATTAAATAATTTGCAGTTGTTCATATTGTCTCATATCGCAATGGTAGGCCTAATTGTAGAAATTTAATTAAGATTGTACGTAATTTTTCATTAAATGACATGCTATAAGCTAAAAAATGAAAAAAAAAGATAGTCCTCCCAAATAGCGGACACCTCCCAATAACGGACAAAACTTCCGGTCCCGTGACTGTCCGTTATTCGGAGGTAACACTGTATTTGGAAAAAAAAAAAGTAGCGGTTTTCTTTTGATTATTGTTTGCATTATTTAGAAGTTTTAATTGTAATTTGCAATTGAAGTGCAGATTGAATTAATTATATTTTTTTTGTAGATAGAAATTGCTATCCACACCTTCCTGTGTGAAATTAAAAAAAAAAAAAAAAAAAAGAGTATAATTTATTCTTTTTTGAACAAAAATAGCTTACAGCTGAATATGCTAACAAGGGAACCTCTCGAACTTTAGAAACGCAGTTTGTAATGAAACTTTGCAGAATGAATCATTAGATTGTATTAAGTAAATAACATGAATCTTAGGTGCCGAATCAATCGCTAAGGGGGCTAATTTTTGTCGAAAAGTTGGGTCGTTTTACCGTCACTCGCCAGACGGCGGCAGTGGTCTTCAATTCACGCAGATTCAGTAGAGTAACCAGATGTACATGACGCCATCTGGTATCAAGTTCTGATATAACCTTATTCTTTGATGAAATTTGAATGTTTATTCGGAAAGATTATTCAACTTATTCTAACTGGAATAGAAGCAGATTAAAGGGAAACCTTCTACATGAGTTCTACATTTTATATATAATATAAAGACACCAATGATATTTATTTATTTATCGATTAGGCGTCGTAAAATCATAAAAAAAACCCACACTGCTTGTGAATTTTAACGCATTTTTATTGTTTTAAAAGTACGGATGGATTACTTAATAAAATATTTTATATATTTGGTCCATTATTAAAAAATGTTCTCGTTATTTATTTTGGTATTATTTTTTTATTTCTATAATAGCTTAAAAATGAGAAGTTTGACAGCTTATAACTTACCTTCGAAATCACGAATCAAATCCGTGGAAAGGATTTTATTTTTATAATAAGTATTATTTTCTCGTATTTTCTTTTTTCTAATAGTAAGTCCCCTTTTTTTTGGTCATATTTCTTTTCTTTGATTATCTTTATGTTAAGATCTTTTATTGTCTTATAAGATTAACTTAGTGAATAAAGAAATGTAAGCTAAAATTAAGTAAATAAAAACACTTTTAAATTTTAAACAGCAAAATGAACAAACAGAAATACAATAAATAAAAGTAAACACTTTGTGCAAATTCGTTTAATATTTTTGTTTATTGCAGTAAAAAATACTCTGTAATTCACACTCTTGTGTTATATGATTAACTTAGTGAATAAAGAAATGTACAATCTTACAAAAAAGAGAAAGAAATTGTTTTGGCAAACAAAACAAAAAGCAAAAGAAAAAAAACTATAAATTTGTTTTAATTAAGAACCAAAAAATCTTTGTATAGAAAAAGGAAAATTCCGTAATTTTAAAAATTGACAGTGAAAATGATCTTATATAAATTCAATAAGATAAAACCAGTGAAAGAAAAGAAAGAAGAAAATAGAAGAAATTAATATTCACCCTAACACATATAATTTTGATAGTTTATATAACTGGAAAGAATACAATAATTTGGTTAATTGTCAAACTAATTTGAATTGTGTGTTTTTAAATATAAGAAGACTTAAGAAAAATTTTGATTATTTAAAGGCTAATATAGTGCAACTTATTGATTATATTGATGTAATTATTTTAGCAGAGGTTAATGTTAACTTGGAAGAAATCAAAATCTTTAAGCTAGATTTATTTAATACAATATTTAAATTACGTGAAACTAAAAAAGGTGGTGGTTTGTTAATGTTTTATAAAAAAAAATTATAACTATAGATAGTTGGAATATTGATTCTAAATCTTTTGAAAATGTAATCTGCACTGTAAAGAAAAAAGTAATAAATTTATATCAACGTAAAGAAATAGAAGCAACTATAATAGCAGTTTACAGACCACCTAATAGTAATAAAAATGACTTTATTATAGAATTAAATGAAGTTATACAAGAACTTAATAAGAAAGTTAATGACAAACATCCACTTTTATCAATTGGTGATATAAATATTAATTTATTAGATAAGAAAAATAATCCATTAATACAAAATTATATAGAAATATATCATAATCTTGGTCTTAGAAACTATATCTATGCTGTTACCAGAGTTGTTAAAACAAATATCTCTCACTCCAAAACTTGTATTGATCACTGCTTTGCTAAAGCAAATAAGTTTAAAATTATTGGAAACATTACTAAAAATGATATATCAGATCACTATTTGGTTTTATTGCAATTTAAGTATTTTCACTTGAATTCTCAAAATATAAATGAAATTCTATATAATTAAATTAATTATATACCACATAATTAAAAGCCATATTGAAGAATTTGGTTTATCTTTTGTAAAAACTGTTTTTATTCCTTCCTTTCATATCAGTTTAATAATTTGCAAATTTTTCTGGGGGGGGGGTTATTCTTCATTCTTATTTATTTATTTATTTATTGTATTTATTATCATTATTTACTAATTTTAGTTTAAAAAAAATATTTTATTTAAACCTAATTTAAGGAAACAGTCTTCAAACAGTGGAATGGTCAGTCTTTGATTTTTTATGATGGTTTTTATGAAGGTTGAATGCACGTTTTAATGTTTCCAAAACAAGTGCTTGTTTTATTGTCAGTCAATTGGTGCCTCTCCCATTTTAACTGTCAACTGCTGTGAGTGATTCTGAAAGAAGCAATATCCTCGGGCAACCAATTCAAACCTCTAGAAAGAAAAACCCACCCCTGCCCAACAACATTTTAAAGTAATTTTCGTTGATATAACATCCTTGGAAGTGCAGCTAGTGAATTATCTATTAACACTTGATTTTGTTGATTGTTTGGAAGCTTATTAAAGTTGTAGAAATTAAATTTAATATTTTTTTTTTAAATTCTATAAATATTTTTATTTCATTTTTATTTAAATAAATCCAATTATCAACGCCATAATTAATTATAGAATCCATGTAAGCTTTATATATGATTATTTTTGTTTTAATTGGAAAAGTATCTTTTATGTGATAAAAAAATGTAAATTAAATAGTTAAGTCTTTTTAATATATGAATACAGTGGGTATGCCATGGGTATTTATTATTTAAGTATAGACCAAGGTATTTATAGTTATATATTACTTCTAAGTTTTCACAATTACAATTAATAATATCTTCATGGCTTTTGTGTAAACACTGAAAATCATGATATTTTATTTGAGGTAAAATATTTTTGTTTTGTTTTTGAATTTATGATTATGATATTTAGTTTTGTCTTTGTTAATAGCCAATTTATAATCATGTGTCCACTTTATAATATTTATGAAATCAGTTTGCAGTTGTTCTTGAGCTATGGAAAGATTTTTATTTGAGTTTATTAATAACAGATCATCATCATATGCAAAGATATTTGAATGTTTTAAATTGTTGAAAATTGTATTAAAATATATCAAGAATAATAATGGATCCAAAGTAGAACCTTGAGGCACACCTTTTTTTAGATTATACATTTTGCTTAGTTTGTTTTCTAGTTTAATCCTAAATTTCCTTTTTTTGAAGTAGTTCTTTAGTACAAAATACATTGGATCCCTTATACCAATAGTATGTAATTCTTGTAATAAAATATTGTGGTCAAGACTATCAAAAGCTTTTTTAAGGTCTATATAGATTATTAAAATATAGCTACTATTGTTTAGATTTTTATTTATGATTTCATTTAGATTGTCTAATAATAATGTAGCACTCTTATTTTTCTGATATGCATACTGGTTTTTATTTATTAACTGATATTTTTCTAAGAATTTATACATTGAATTTGTAAAAAAAGTTTCTGCAATTTTTGAGAGATTTGAGAGGATTGATATTGGCCTGTAATTAGTTATGTCAATATAATTTCCATTTTTGTAAATAGGAATTAATTTGGACATTTTCCACTTATCAGGATAAACACCTTTAGTAACAATATTATCAAATAGAATAGTTAAAATTTGTGGAAGGTCATAAGTAAATTTTTTAATATCCTTTACCATAAAGTTATCAAGACCTACAGAGTTCTTATTTTTCATATTTTTAATTATTTCTAATATATCATTTTCAGTAGGAGGTAATATAATCAATGAGTTTGAAGACTGAATAGTATAATTCCAGTCAAATTCTTATTACAATTGCAAGTTTCAACATTTCCAATATTTACAAAACATTTTCCCATTTCTAAAAGTGTGATATGTAATCCTTTTCGCTGAATAAGTTTCTCCAAGCTTTTGTTTGCAGTTAAATCATCTTTATTAGTTATTACAGAATGTATTATTTTCCAATAACTTTTTCCATTTTTAATATTTTCATTTCATTTATTATAATTTTTTTTTTATGTAACTGTTAATCCAATTCCTTTTCATTTTATATTCATTATAGTATTGTTTATTAGTTTTGTTATTTTTGTATACTTTTGAAATAATTTATCTTTTTCTTCAATATGTCTAAATAAATTATCAGTCATCCATATTTTTTTATATGCATTTTTATTTACATTTGAAGGAAGTGAATTCATTGCTATGAATTTATCTTTTTCTTGTACCTCACTCAAATATTTTTTTTTGATTCATGAATACATTTCATTAATAAATTCATAATTTTATTTGGATCATTAATTTTATATAACATTAATTTATTAGTTCATTACTGTATTTTGCTTAAGAAAAATGATTCATTTTTTATATAATTTGTTTTTTTGTATTCAAGAATTTCATTTATATTTTGAGAATTCAAGTGAAAATACTTAAATTGCAATAAAACCAAATAGTGATCTGGCGATCTGGATAAAACCAAATAGTAATGAACAAAAATAGCTTACAGCTGAATATGCTAAGACCACAGAATCTGATCTTGCCTCCAAAATGGCGGTCTTATCCTAGCGTCTCTTCGCGACGGAGCATACAGTGAGCAAGTAGCGCCACTAAACAGTAGCGGAAGGTTGATGCGGCGAAATTTGAAATTACGTTACCGATATTAGTGATGGTTAATCTGTACTAAATTTTTACGCAAGGAAGTAAATGTGGGAAAGGAGAATATATGTCATGGGTTGAATTTTGAGGCATTTGGTATCGATTAAAGACAAAATGGAAGAAAGTTTGTTGTAAAATTAACTCAAAGAGCCAAATAACAACACTGAAGTGCGTAGCTAGTATTGAATTTATTGCTTTATTTTTTAAAGACACTAAAGTGATTTTTGTTTCTTTATAGGAAACCACTAAAAACTCAAGTCACAAAAGTGGTTACCGTCAAAAGTCTTGAGAATGCATCTCACCGCTCTCTGTTCGAAGATAGGAAAAAAGGTGCCTGATAACTTACATTAATATTTTTTGTTGAATATTATAGAAAGTATTTGAATTGTAATGAGTTTCTTATTTATTGGAATTTTAATTCTTAATAAAATTTAGTTTAATTTTTCATGTTCTCATTGGAGATCCAAGGGAAAAATCATGAGTTGCAATTTTATTCTAATTATAACGATATAACGAAGCTGTAAAAGGTTACTTTTTTGGGGGGGGTTGTGTATAAGGCGTAAAAAAGTATATTTACATAAAAAAGTGAAAAGACTCTTCTTTAGAGGCCGTTTTGGCACCTTCGGGAGGATGTTGGAGGTAAAGACCTCAACAATTCCTCAACCATCGGATGAAGTTGGGTCGGGTGGTCAATCCAACACCACCTTTCCTAAAGCAACGATCACCATTTTACAGAGGGCTGGATGAGCCCTATGACCCATCTGGAGGAGAAACTCCGGGAGATAAATAAGTCTCCGATCTCTGCCGAGAATTGAATTCGGCTCCTACAGCCCTCAGCCCAGCGACCATACCACTGGACAACCAGACTCCTTAAGACTGCATCGATGAAATTTATTTACCCTTTTCATCATAGTTTTGTGAAAACCTTCATACAGTAACATCCTATATATTCTTTCTTTATTCATACATTTATAATTCTTTATAATACATGCTTCCACTATAAATCTATTCATCTATCTTGTACACTACTTCAGTTATAGGATCAGGATGCTTCCTAATACAGTTATTCCTATATACTGCTATGTGTTCAAAGCCCCATTCCTTCAGTATTCCACCCGTATTGCCAAAATATGTTTCTCCGCACAATCTACATTTTAATTTATAAAGTAGCAAACCCGGAAAGTTTATAGTGATCACGTGGTCTTTGACCGCGACCGGGACTACCTGTAAAAAGTTCATCTTAAAAAGAGGAACAACTTGTCTTTGCATTTTGGTCATCTAAAATGAACGGTTTAGAAGTTGACTTTAATGTCACGTGACTTCCGGTTGACCCACGTAGATGAAAATTAAAAAATAGCTATCCTTGATACTATACTTAACATTTAACACCTTATTTGTATTTCTGTCTTAAGATTTCGGAGAAGTAGGGGCCAGTAAAAATTAATATGTTTATATATATATATATATAGATTACATACTTTGCATTAGTTCTCCTCTTTTCTTTTAGTAAATAACAGTGATTTTTATACATCTGCTTTTTATACACTCCCGTGCAACTAAATCGACTCACTCCTTCACAGCGCACAAAAAAGGCGTATGTTTTTTAAATGGCTTATCCGATTTTCAAAAATTTTTTTTTGAAAGCCTAATGTTTTTACTTTACAATGACACCATTATAATTAAAATCTGTACAATTTTTTGTTTTATAATGCATTTTGAATGAAAGCGCAAGCAAAATGCATGCTTAGGAAAACAATTTGTAGATACTTAAAATTAAAAAACAAAAAAAAAATTCAAGCAAAACAAGGAAACTTTTTATTAATCAATACTTGGTATTGCCTCCCCTTGCCTTTACGACGGCTTGCATGCGGTTCCTCATAGAACCTATTAAGGTTTTGACAAAGTCTTGGGGGATCCCATTCCATCCTCCTCCAGCGCAATCTTGAGCTCGTTGATATTAGACGATGGAGATTTCTGGCTCGGACCCTCCGTTTGAGCTTGTCCCACAAATGCTCAATCGGATTCATGTCGGGACTAAGGGCTGGCCACTCCACCAACCTCCTCCATGAATTGCCGAGTGGTACGTGCTGAATGACACCGGGCATTGTCATGCACCAACATGAAGTCTTCCGCGATATATCCTGCGTAGGGCACAATATGATCCAGGAGAATGTCCTCAATGTATCGTCGAGCAGTCAGACCCCCCTCTGGCCTCAACCAGATACGAAAACAAGATCTGTTTTTCCCTCAAGGGATATGCCAGCCCACATCATGCAGGAACCGCCGCCGTACGAGACTGTTTCAGCAAAACAGCACTGTGAAAATCGCTCTCCTGGACGCCGGTAGACCCGGCCTCTCCTATCATTACCATGGAGACACATTCTGCTCTCATCAGTGAATAGGACGGACCGCTATTGCTCGATGCTCCAATTGACGTGTTCCCGAGCAAATTCGAGTCGTGCTGTGCGGTGACTTACGGTCAATTTTGGGCCTCTAGTGGGCCGTCTTGGAGTGAGGTTGGCTTCCTTCAAGCGTCTTCTGACTGTCCATTGACTAACAGCTACCCCACGAACTTGTGTCAGCTCCTGATGCAGTTCGACGCCCGTGAGATGGCGATTTCACAGTGAAGTTGAAACCATAAAGCGATCGTCCCTCTCAGATGTGCAATGGCGCCGTCCAGTATGTGGTCTCCGAGTGAAGGTACCAGTTTCCTGAAACCTTCTGAATGCTCTTGAGACAGCAGATTGGCTCAAGTTTAGTTGACGAGCGACTTCTCGTTGATTGTGGCCTGCTTGCAACAAAGCAACAACTTGTGCGGCATCTTCTGGCGTAGTATCCATGGGTTTGTGAAAACAATGAATTAAACTTGCAGAGATGTGTACAGATGAACGTCTGATAAGTGACTGATAAGAAATATCGGTCCACGTGGGATTTTATAGGGGAGTATGGCGCGCAACTCATGGTTTCCGTTCAGACTTCATTTTGCTACGCTTACGTACAGATCACATTAATTTGGAAAATATTGTACAGATTTTAATGATAATGGTGTCATTGTAAAGTAAAAACATTAGGCTTTCAAAAAATTTTTTTTTTGAAAATCGGTTAAGCCATTTAAAAAATATACGCCTTTTTGTGCGCTCTGAAGGAGTGAGTCGATTTAGTTGCACGGGAGTGTATATTCAAGGTGATTAAAAATGTTTAGAACGATTTCAAAACTTTCCTGTACAACCGCTATTGCAGTTTTGGTGCAACTAATGGTACAGTTGGATAGAGCACATGTTCAAGTTTGTTTTGTATGCATTGCTTATAAATGTTCGATATGGCCACCATTGTTAATAGGACACATGTCCAAACGATACTGAAAGTCTTCCCAAACGCGACGTAGCATTGATTCATCTATTGTTGTAATTGCAGTCGAAATGCGCATTTTCACGTCATTGAGATCCCATGGAAAGGGCAGCACAAACAGTTTGTCCTTAATGTACCCCATAAGAAATTATCACAAAGAGTAAGATCTGGAGAACGGGGAGGCCACGTCAACGATTCGATTTACGACGACGCCGTATAGGAATGCAACACCGTCGTAAAACGAGGGCTGCCTGTAAAACTCCCTTTATGTATCAACAGTAAATCCAGATATGGAAGTTGATTACTAACTTGTTTTTCTGTAGCATATTTTATAGTTTTGTCCATTTCATTAATATTTTGAAAAAAAAAGCCCACAAAAAACACTATCAAATTAGCTATCTTTTCCATACCGTAAACTATCAATAATATATACAGTATATCATCTGCATATCTTTTATAAGTGA
>JAFIDM010105733.1:0-17539 GCA_023159025.1 Thereuonema tuberculata | reverse complement strand
ATTCATTTTGAAAGAGTTCTTTTACTTAAACCTTACCTTTTACTTTTCTGCACACCATTTTTCTAATTCGTTTCTCTTCCTTTTCCAGTCTCCAACACTAATAGCTCCGACACCGAGATCTTCCACTACTTTCTTTATTGATTCACCATTATCTATTCTTTGGATTGCTACTAATTTTGTTTCTATAGAAACAACAACTCGCTTTCTCTTATTGCTACTCATTTCAGTAGAATTGACTGAATGTACCACCATACTTTTTAGATACACTGGACAATGGGACCAATCGAAACCATTCCCCGATTCCAGGGAGGTGATCAGTCGAAACCATTTCGCGATTCCAGAGAGGGAATCATGTGATCAGTCGAAACCAATTCCAGATTCCAGGTAGGGGGTCATATGACTAGACGAACAAAGATTAATTGCGACAATATTCTGCGAATTCTCTTTCGTTTTCCTGAGTGTTTGTGAGATCAAGTTCAGAATTTTTATCGGTAGCTTTAAAAATGGAAAATGTAGAACCAAAAAAAAAAAAAAAATCCTAGAAGTAGCTCGGTTAAAGCGGAAACTCGGATAATCGGGGCTCGGATAATCGCAATTCTACTGTAATTAGAATGGATGAGATAAGAATTCATTCGTAATAAGATTCATTTAGAAAGGAATGATGTTAACAAAAATACAAAAAAAAATATATAAAGAAATAAAATAAAATAAATTAAACTGAAGATAAAAAAATTAAAGTAAAATAAAATTAAATGAATTAAAAAAAACCTATTCACTTAAATTAAAAGCATAAGAAATAAAACAGGAAACACTTTAAAGTAAAATAAAACAATTAGTATAAGATAAGGGAAAGGGAGATGTTTAATATACAGTCGGATGTTTTTATATATCAATATAATGTTTGATATTACTTCCAGATGTAATTGTATTACAGACATTCTGCTTCATTATTGCGTATGCTTCTTCTAGCAGCCTTTCGTGATTGCTATGATGGAATGAAATACTTAGATTTAGCAGCCGCAAAGTTTGGTATGTGGCCTGTGTCTAGAAAAAGTAGGACAGTGGCTGATTTTTTTTGTGATTTTTTAGTGTCAAGTGTTCTTTAAGGTGCCTTTTTTGTTTGGTCTTTGTATTACTTACAATTACAGTTGCTTCAGGGGAAGGAGTTTACAACGTTGGTTCGATGTTTTGTGCGCTGTAGTTGATGATTCATTGTATGTTCGGGTTAGTGAATGCTAGTTTTATGTTGCATGGTTTAAAAATTTGATTTGATGTTTGGGGATGGAAAGGAAATGTTTAGTATTTCTTCGTGGTTGCTTTATTTTCTTGATGTACTTCTTGTGTTTTGGGGTTTTTGGGAATGTTTGTTTGTAGCATGTGTAATCGTGTTGGGAAAATGTTATTAGGGTAATGTTGTGTTTAAGTATGTGTTTTATGGTGCGCAGCTCAACTTTTAGTGCTCGTATATAGTTGGAATATCGGAGCGCCCGTATCATAAAATCCTCAATTTCATTGTTTCCATTCTAACTTTGTGCATTGAGACGCAATAACTTAGTGAAGCATATCTATAGAACTTTTCAGCGAAATCACACTATTTATTGAAAAAAAAAATAATTCAACATTTTTTTCCCATTAAATTGCCTTTGCATTCTAACTCATTGTATTGAGTTGAATAAAAGATACTATGAAGAAGGTCTTATCCATCCTCCCTCTAAAAACAGATGGCACAGAATTGGACGTACTTTTCACACCATTCCAGAGACAAAAAAAAAACACCTCCCCCACCCGAAAACAGATGTTTTGGGGATAAACTAATAAAAACAAAAACACACGTCTTTTCTGGACGAATAAAAAACTTTGAACATAGCAAATGTTTCAGGAATAGCCTAATCAAAAACAAACACCGATGTCCTTTCTTTTCAAGAATGATGCAATAGAGAAAAATCCTCTATTTTCGCAAATCTCTATAAACACTCGATCATAATTGTCACCTTACAGATTATGAATTCAGTGATTTTAGATCTTTTAGATATGCATCGCATCATATCAATGATTTGTTTTCATTTCAGAAGAAAACTTAAAATATTGAAATGATAAATTTCCAAATAAAATACAAACAAAAAATCACACATTCACACAAATATTTACGTATATCTACAAAATTATTATATATGATACTATTAAATGAAGATTATTTCGCAGATTACTAATCTACCATTAACTTCTGTGGAAAGTTCTTCATACGTTTCTTTTATAATATTGTAAAATAAGTCAATTATATTTTTAATCTCAATTGCAATCTTCTTGATACTGTATGGTCCAGGGTTTAAATCAAGAAGACAATTTGCTTGCTTGTGTCTGTATCTAAAAAAAATTCAAAAACACATATCAGTAATTTATTAATTTATGTAAATAGGCTTGATGTTGGAATTAAAATATATATTTGTTTTTGAAACTTGTAAAATAAAATTTGTCGTAAAGAAGAACGGGCAGATCTGCCCCACCACTGTATTGTGATGAGATATATACCTATAGGAAGATCTCCTTAAATACAACATATTTTATTATTACGACTTGTCTTAATTATTAGTCCGTTCGGAGTTATATAATTCGAGATATGACTTTTCGTATGCTATGTTGTGGTGAGTGTGGGTTGCAGGTAAGCCAAGCATAACCTCACCCTCGACCCATAGGTCGTTGGCTTCCCTGCAGCCCACACTCTCCACATAACAAGTCATATCTAGAATTATATTACTCCGAACGGACTAAAAATTGAGACGAGTCGTAATAATAAAAGATGTTCTATTTAAGGAGATCTTTCTAAAGGTATATATCGTATCACTTACAGAGGTGAAGCAACTTCCCATAGACTTTTGCCCATTGTCCTTTGAGATGTTTTAAAAATTTTATGATAAAATTCTTAGCCCATAAATTGAATTAATGAGACTTTTTCACCTGTTGTAAATGTTATCCAGTCGTTGAAACATATTATCTTACATAACTTGTCAACGGTTTATTTTGATTGTATTATTTTCTTGTGACACTTTTATTCCTTAATTGTTTTCTTATTTGTTCATTTTCTTGTTTTTATTCTGTAAATTTTAGTTAGACTTCGTAAAAAGAAATTAATCATGTTTATTTCCATTTAATACTTCTTGTCAACTTGTTTTCATTGTAATTTGTTATTTTGCTTATTTATGCTCTTTCTGATTTTAAGTTCTCATGAGAATTCTTTTTGGTTGAGTTTTCAAGGCTTTAGTCTGCCAATGACTATGTTGCGTCATATTTTCGACACTTTGTATGTCTTATGCAGTATCGGTTAGTTCGTAACTGTTTACATGGGACGTAGAGATGTTTATGTAAGCTGACATTTTTTTAAGAAAAGAGACTTCTAAGTATAAAACTAGTACATAGGGCGGCTTGTAAGTACAAACCTATTGTATAGGGGGACTGGTAAGTACAAAACTAGCGTATAGGGGACTGATAAGTACAAAACTAGTGTAAAGATCGACTGGTAAGAAAAAAATAAAGGATTAAAAGATATTTTATATATTTTCAGATATTTTTTAGTAAATGATTAATTTTTTTTCTGAAATCGTTTTTTTAGGACTTAATATCCCTTTATTTATTTCAACCATTTCCCCTATTAAAATTCAACAATATCAAAGAGATATTTACTTTATTTTATTGTCTTTATATAACAAATAACTGATAATAACTGATAGTATTTTGTACTGGTGTCAATAAAAGAAATATGAATGACACAAAAAAAATAAAAATAAGAGGCTTTGCTCACAACATATAAGGCTTGCTTATTTTTTTCTTAATTTGGTTTTTATTTTATGCTTCATACTTTTTATTTAATTTTTGCAAAAAAAAAAAAAAAAGATTACAAGATATGTTTTTTGGATTGGTAACAACTTAAATTCTTGTTTTTACGAATAAATATATGTATATTTTAGTGATTTTTTTTAGGGTGCAAAATAGAAAAAAATTGTTTTTGTGTTTCTGTAAAAAAATAAGAGGCTTTGCTCACAAAATATAAGGCTTGTTTTATTTTTTTCCAAAATTGGTTTTTATTTTAGGTCTCATATTTTTTATTTAATTTTTGCAAAAAAAAAAATTAGAGGCTTTGCTCACAAAATATAAGGCTTGTTTTATTTTTTCTGAAATCGGTTTTTATTTTATGTCTCATATTTTTTATTTAATTTTTGCCAAAAAAAAAAGGATTAAAAGATATGGATTGATAACAACTTAAATTCTTGTTTTTATGACAAAATATACATATATTTTGGTGATTTTGTAGGGTTCAAAATGGAAAGAAAAATGTTTTTGTGTTTCTAAAATTCACATTAAATTCAATCAAAGGCAGTAGAACAACTTTGAGTCAAAAAATTTAGTTAAAATGTGAAAAATCCCTTCTCTGGCTTATATAAACTTGTGCTCCAGTTCGCAAAAATATGGCGGCGGAAGCGTTAGCCAATAGAAAACAAGACGTCCGTTGGCCACACTGTCTCTCAAGCCACTCTAGTGAAATCCATGAAACAGCGCTACATGTGCACCTAGTGGTGACAATTAGAACTATACCAAATATTGTTGTGCAACAATTGAAACTAAAATATTGAACTACACAATAGCGCCACATATCGTTGTGCAACAACAACAATGTTATGCAACAATTGGAACTACAATATTGTTGTGCATAATAGCGACGGGGTTTTCGGGATATAGATAGATCAGATGTTTTTTATGAGCCGAGAAAGGTTTGAAGTGATAGTGTAATCCGTACTGGAAGTATATATCCTTTATATGATAAGAATGTGTTTGGTAATTTGTTTAGTTTTCGATAACTTCAATTCTGACATGTGATTCCCGTAATAAAATTAATCGAATATTTAAAAATGGTTAAACATACACTTAAAAAAGACTTTGTTTTACTTTGTTTTATTTAAATAATACATTTTTTTTTTTTTATTTTCCGTCAGTTTCAGTTCGGTTTTCATTAAATTAAGGGAGAGCATACGATTTAATTGTAGGAAGCAATGACATTTTGTTTTAGTAAAATAGAACTTGTTCAATATTAGCCTCATATTTAGATCCTTTTTTTAAAATTCTTAAGTCATAGTTTATATAATTTAAAAATATCAATGATTTGCAAATGAAGAAAAATAAAATTTTTGTATTCTTATGTAACAATGTTTGAATTATTTAACGTAGCAATAAATAAAGTTCTAATTTTTTTTTTAAAAAAAAGGGAATTGTAAAAAAACAATTCAGAGCCATACCTACAATTCGTTATAAAAATTATAATAAACAATAAACGTTAATACCGTTAATTACAATTTTAAGTTTTAGTTTAAGTAAATCTCAAAAAGACAAAATTACTTGAGGAACTTAAGTAAAGCAACTGGAAAAAAAATACAAAAAAATATTGGTGAAAAAGTGGGGAGGAAGAGCGACAAACTAAAGTATCGGAAAAGACGTTACATATCCAGCATTCTCACATTTTTTTACCACCACTATCGACCAATGGTTCCTGGGATTCTACGGAGCTGTCACGTCTATCTCAAATATTTATCCTATGCTAGGAAAAGACGAATGAAAACTTTGATTGCAAGCCACAGTTTAAAATCACTGATATCGGATCGTCAGAGTTCTATTCACAACAAAATCTTTCAGATATTTATTTGCTTCCAAAAGGAAAAGCTACAAAAATTGATTCCCATATAGAAATAGAAGTACAATCTCCGATTTTTCAAGTGAACCCATTGTGTTTATGCTTGCAAAACAGAGTGGCCTTCCATATATTTTATTTTCCATTTAAAATACTGCGTACAATATTTTAAGGAATAGAACATTTCGTTAGAATAAAATCATACTTGCAATTTATTTATAGAAACCAAAAAACATTATTTTTTCCACTTTATAATTTTGTTAACATGGCATCTAGTGGGAAACATTACAATCAAATTATTACCAATTGTTTTCAATCTTAAAATTAACTGAATGAATTTATTAGGAAAAATTTGATATTCTTGTAATACAATATGATACTGCATTCATACAAAGAGTATTAATAGTAAATCTAAAATTTAATTTTTAATTAAAATGATAAAAAGTGTTAAATAAAGTATTTAAAATATACATTTAATATAAAATTACAATATGCTTCATTTTTATTACAATTTTGAACAAATACATTCCTTTCAATTATAATAAATCTAAATAAGATTTAATGTCAAATATTACGTCAGAATTGAATTTGTTTTTTACATTTGGTATTGACTATTGTTACTACGAATCCTAATAAGCTTAATATTATATTTTCTTTAACACTAATCGAAACCGCATACTTTAATGTGTATGGTGGCCAAATTTTGTTCTCTTTCGTCCAGTAGATAACACGCTACAGGGCTCCGAACACCTCCTGTTATTTCTTGATCACCCGATATATATGGATTAAACTTTTAAAGTTTTTTTAAACATAAGAGGGCTATTTAGTATTTACTGAATGTTAATTTATTTATCTTTTTTTTTTAATGTAAATTTTCTAAATTTAGTTTTTTGTTTTATGGAATTTTGCTTAAGAATTTTATATATTTTCATTTATTTATTTATTGCGTATTATTTATCTTTTAATATTCATTCTCTTGTAAATAAACACTTGATGTAAATTTTCTAGTGAATGTTCTAATTTTGTAAGGATTGTAATATAATAATATTTTGTAATCAATAAAATGTAAAGTTCTCAATTAAAGTTAATGGTATAAATTAAAAAGATAGAGTTTTTCAAGTGATCCTTAGAAGTCCAAAAATTATTTTAGGTTTTCTCTTTCAGCGCCGTAAGTATTAATAGCGACACTTTATCTAATATCAGTTTCGCTTTTAAACTAAATTCATTTCACCGTTAGGATTTCAGGATTTTAGTTATTACTAACTTTAAAAGATCATATATTTTTTAATGTTTCGCCTTTTGAAAGAGCAACAAAAAATGCTCTTAACATTATTTTTATTATCATGTATTAGGATTTTTACTTCATTTTTTGGTTTTTTAATGTTAGTAATTCAAACTAAATTAAGAGTCACATTAATTTTTTTAATATATTTTAAGTATGTTTTTTAATAAAACTTAATAAATAAAGAAAAAAAGGAATGATTTTTTTTTTATTAAGTAAAAATATATTGTTTATATTCATCTGTAGTTAATATTCTTTATATATGATGCTCAATCGAATTTGGGAATAATAATAAAAAAAAAAAAAGCACAATTCTGAAAATCAATAATAAACCTTCGGGATTTTTGTTATATGCTATCAATTCTTGGAATTATAATGAAATATTTAACCTAATGCTATCTTTTCTTTAAAAAATATAATAAAAAGATAAGAGTTGATGGTGATCGTTTGAAACCAAAGATTTTTTTTTATTAATAGTTTGAAGTCAGTCTTTTCTTTAAGCGTCTTAAGTATTAATAGCGACGCTCTATTGAATGTCAGTTTCGCTTTTAAATGCCGTTCAAGATTTCGTTTATTAGTTAATTTTGTAAGTAATTTTTTTTAATGTTTCGTCTTTTGTTAACACTTTAATAAAAAAAAATGATAATAAGAAATTTCCAGCTATAATAATTTATAAATTTAACTGTAGAAATAACAAAAACACTATATCTTACTATACAATTATTAAAGAGCAAAAAAAAGTCCTTAACATTATTTTTATTATCATTTTTTAAGATTTTTTTTTTTTTTTTTTTTAATTTCACTAATTCAAAACTGTAAAACAAATATAAGAATAAATCACTTAAAAACTAAGAAAAAAATTAAAAATTAAGAAATTTTTATTAGCATTTTATTTTTTTTCCAAAAATAAAAATGTATTATACATTCATATATTCAATATTCTTTAAATATGATTGTTAATCACATTTGGGAATAATAATAAATAATATATAAATATAATAATAAATTATGAAGTTGCTCGATGTATATATATTCGATACAATGTTGGAACTTGCAGATTTACTCCATTTTAGAAATAGAAATGTTATTGTAAATCCTATGTATTCAATGAAGATAAAATGTAATATACTATGAAATACATTTCCTTATTTGTTTAAAAAATTAAAAAAAAAATAATGTTAACCAAAAAAGCACACGGTACAACTGTAAGTGTTATTCTAATATTAATAAAGTATATTTTCTACAAAATTGTTTCTCTCTTAAAAAAAAACAAAGAAGTTATTCCATGTGAATTTGTTATTTTTATTAGTTGCAGGCTTGAGAAAGGTAATTTTGATTAAATAAACACAATTTTCGATAACTCATTACAATTGTTTTAACAATAATTCATTAGTCTAATTGTATAACAATACTTTTAATTCAACACAACAAAATTCAGTACTAGCTGACCCGTGCGAATAATTCGCAAGAAAAAAAAAACATCTTTGAGAAATAATAAACAAATCCAACAGCTGTCGTGCATGTTAGTTAAACATATTGTCAATAAATGGCAATTTCTCCATTTTTATGAAAAGGTTGACCCGTGCGAATAATTCAACCTTGATCAGTCGCCGAATTGTAATGTGGAAATAAATAAATGAACAGATTGTCAACAGATGGCGCCTTCTATATTTTTATAAAAAGATTTTTAAAATTAAGTTTTTTAACGAAAACATTAAGTTTAAACAATTTGTTTATTTTTCGTCATTAGCGGTGAACGTAATCTTCAAAACGCTTCTCAATCATTGATTTTTCATGAAGTTGAAGGTAAATAAAAAAAACACCTTTGAGAAATATTATATGAGAAGTTGACAAATTTTTATGTTTTTTATTGTAATAAATCGTTTATTTTTATTAAAATATAAAACTTTGTTTTTTTTTTTATCTGTTCATAATAAATAAACGATGAAATATTATTTTAAAGTGCATTTTTACAAAAAAAAAACCGATATATATTGAAGTTAACGACGCTATTGCACTATTTTTGAAATGTTGTTTCGCTTTCGAAAAGTAAATCGCTTCTGTTAAAGCGTATCTACATTTATATAAAAGGTTTACATAATAAAGTTTTTTTAACGAAAACATTAATTTTAAACAATTTTTAATATTTTTCGTCATTAGTGGGGAACGTAATCTTCAAAATGATATCGCAATCATTGATTTTGATTAAGTATTAAGGTAGTTATGGCGTACCGACACAAAAATACCTTTGAGAAATAATATATAAGGAAACTAACAAGAATTATTCTCGAAATATTTAGACCTACAAACAGATCTAAACAGTTCCTCTTTAATTTGGATCAACCAGTACGTGTCTTTTCAATACTTAATCCTTCATAAGCAAACAGTTAACTAGCGGGGATTAAGTGAATGCTTTTTTTTTATTTGTAATTTATTTTTTAATGTTTCTGTGGTATGAGGGATTATTCTTAAATATACTTCAGTTTTGTTTATATTTCGTTTGATCTTACTCAGCTGCGGATATCAGGTAAATCCAACCGAGGAAGGGTAAGAGCGCAGAAGCAGACTGTCTTGGATCCCCGGTATCCAAATTTCAAGAGGGAGTTCAGTGATTGTTATTCGTTCTGCGTTTTTAATTTCGTTGTAAAATGTAGGCGCGCATAGCTTCCATTATCTCAAATAAAAATGTTTATTGCTATTAAGTAATTTCTGTAATATTTCTATTTTGTGAAATTAATTTGATGTTTAATACTTCAGATTTCGTTCAATAGATTAAACTCCTTTTTTGTGTAAATGAATTTATCTCAGTGTTTCTATGAAATTTAAGTTACTGCATATTAATATATCTCTATCTTAAAAGAATATTTTCCATTTTCGTTTTTGGATGTTTTATTCGACAAATTTTGATTAAATATCAAAAAATCAAAACGAATTTTATGAAAAATGTCACCAATTTCGTTTCAAAAATTATTCAAAAAAATTCCGGTCTTATTTTATGATAATAAATACAATAGTTTTAAAAAAAACAAAAATATCTTTTAAATTTTTATGCTATGTTACCCTGTTCTAACTTCTGAACCAGTGAAAGAACCTCACTTGGAATCATATTTAAAAATACGATAATAATTCTATCAAAAGAGACAATCTAATTTTCCACGTTTAAAGAAATAGTTTTATTTGTTTCTGAAGATTTGAAATATATATTTTAAATAATGACTAAATATTCTTAAATACTTCCCATTTGAAAGTTCATATCGAATGATAAGGAATCATAGTTTTTTGAACCCCAAATGATTTTCTCAATAAATAAAATAAGAATAAAAAAAAATAAAAAAAGAATAAAAACTTTTTGGAAATAATTTTATGAGAAATACTTTGATTAAATAAAATATAGTAAAAGTTGAAATGTTTTTTAGCTCATTAACTCTGTAAAACTGTTCCCAAAACTCTAATAGTTTATGGTAGATAGTGACCCCATGCGTTTTCAAAAGCATTGACTGCATCAAAGGCTGATTTGAAAACATAACAGACTAAGGAGCTTCACTGCAGAGAAATGTTTCAATTATAAGTCAAGATTGGTTTAGATTTTATTAACTATCAGTAATTATTTAAATTACCAATAACAATTTCAAAACAAACAAATATTAGAAGTCTTTTTATTTAAAAAGATTTATTAAAATTTATAATTAAATAATTGGTTTTTTTAAAAAGTTTGTAAATTCATTGCAGAGAACCCATGTTAAGTAAGGTTTTAAAACCGAGTATAATCTAACAGTAAGTAGTGATTGATAATATTGGTCTACAAAAACAGTAGACTGCGAAAGGAAGTTTTTGGAAGGTCGGGTGCGACCTTAAAATAAATCTAAAATCAAGAATAATATACAGTTAAAACTCGATTAACCGTGTCGCTCTGTTATATTCGTTATCGTTTACAAAGCCTATTTTGCGATTCTTCTCCGTAAAATGCGGGACATTGCCGCGAAGAAACAGTAGATTACTGATTACAGCTTTAATCATATAAACCTTTTTTTGTAGTACTGTTTTATGTTTTTATTATTATTATTTGTTTGGTTTTTGACAATATTTGTTATCAATAAATTTTTCTTTGTATTAATTCACTGTTTGTCTTTCGTCCCAAAACTACCATTGAAACTTCGTTATTGTACATGTTTCTTACGAAATGCCTATTATCCGTCTATTCGGTTATCCGTCACAGTCCTGGTCCCGACGGTGATGGTTAATCAAGGTTTCAGTGTAATTAACTGTAAGAGAAAAGTAAACACTTATTAAAATGCTAATATCTTTTTTTTTTTTTTTATTTTTTAGCCGAAAATGTGGTCTAAATTAGCAGGACTAATACATTTTGATTAAGAAACAAAATGAATTATTTTTTGATCGGAATATCATTATGTAAATATCAATCAAAACCCCGTTGAATTCAACACTGACATTAAGTTAGAAATTTTAGTAATGATTCCCTTACATTTTAATTATAGATATGTGTTTACACAGTAGTAAATAGCAGTCTTTAGGAATCCCAAAACACGACAATTTTTTTAACTAAAAAACTTTAATGAAGGTTTCTTTAAAGTTTTCAAAATAAATAATATATTTTTGTCTTGATGCAAAATATTCTGGAATATTTTCTGAATTTTTTTTAAAATTAAATAATTGCAAATTATAATTTAAGAAAATAAATCTGAAAAGTCATAATTACTGAAAGTAGTAAATTAATTCAAAAACGAAATCTTCGAGGCAATCCCAAACTATTTTATTCTTGATTGGATGTGCCATTTTATTTTCTATTAATATCCAAAGTATCCTCCCAAAGTATCCAAAAGTATTTCTGAAACACCCTGTATAATGGCGATGAAAAAATATGTTCTGATAACTTTTTATAAGTATACATACTTTCTTACGTATAGATACAGTCCCTGATCAGAATTACGTAAAAAGAAAGTCCTAATAACCCAAACATTATCCAACAAAAAATTGGAACATTCCATGCTTGTTCAATGTATTATGCGCGTGCGCCAGAAAATTAGTGTCACTGTACTGATATCGATATTATATATTTACTACTAATTTTTTATCTGAAAACTATGTTATAAGCTCTGAAGAGGTCCTGCAATCACTATTTAAGAATCGATTGCAAGATGGACCATTTTTTTTACTTTGTTTTTATAAAATCGTTTAAACAATATAAACAAAAAGACTTTGCTCAAATTACAAAATATCTATGTCCTATACATAGTGTAAAATCACACGAAAACACAATTTTAAGACTGTAAGAGAAAGTTGGCTTATAATACTTGATTTATTGTCGTTCCATTCGAAAACATTACAAAATTAACAATAATTACGGGTTCATTAGTATTACTTTGAAATAATGATTCATTTTAAACCAATCATTAGATATCTAATTCTTGTTACTTCAAATGTATTGATAACGAATTTAGAGGAAGAATTTCTTCTCTTCCCTTTATATCCAGAAGAAGTCTTTCGCAAAAAAGATGAAATGTAGACGGAAAATAAAAAGGAGTGTCTAATTTTAACACAAGATTGCGGTGTATGATTTGATAATTACGTTGATTTTGGGAAGTATAAATTCGATTCAAAATTATGTAATCTATTACGAAAATACAAAACCACAATAATATTATAATTACCAAGATATCGAAATATTGAATCAAACTACAATATCAATGAATGTATTTAATGTTTTAATAATTTATTAAAGAACTCCTAATGTAGATTTGGATATAAAGTATACATAACTCGGATGAAAACACTTGAACAGCGTTTTATGGTTTCGTGCAAAGCTTAGGGTACGACTATAACTTATTAGTAAAAAGAAAATGTCTTCAAGGGCAAATAGGAAATGTTTATCAATATCATATTAATATACCAAATATTTGTATGGTATCAATTCACGTAAATATAAGAAACCATTCTATATTTTGTAAGAAAATTAAAGTAAGCCTTAATGAATCTACGATTTATAATTGAAGGAAATTACGTTAAAACTTGTTAGAATGGAATTTAATATAAAGCTATTTATTATAGAGAATAAAATTTGACCTGATCGACTTTACAATTATATTAATCAAAGTTATACTAAATTAACAAATTTCTTAGAAAACGAAGTAGAAAATAAAATATCTTAAAAATATTTATGAGAAATGTCTTGATTTAATTAAATATAGTAAAAAAATATATGATCTAAAAAATCAGCCCAATTTAGCATGATTCTCACTTCTCAGTTTTATTGGAATAAGTTTAAGTTGTGAATTGTAATGTGAATTAAAATTTTATGTTTGTGGAAGAATTCCCATTCCAGATATCAATTTAATGTTAGATTTATAAACGGAAAATTGTTCGTTTATAATAGTTGTCATTAGTTTTTGGAAGATACAGTGGGATCTTAGAAGAAACAGACTAAAAATAATGCGAGATAAATTCATGTTAAGACAAAATGAAACATCTGCCAATGAATGAAGAGATTTTTGATTTCATTCAAATACTTTACTTATGGCAGAGAAGGTTCCGAGTGTGTCTATAAGCTGAAGCTTCTCATGTCAATATACGTAATATACTGCGATCGTCATTACCTAACATAATTGAAAAAAACATAAGCAGATGGCAATGTACGTAACAACCATACAACTTTCGCCTTACGTTATTTGAAATTTGTTACTACACTAGATTCTAAATTAATAACAGAAAAATAAACAGTAAAGGAAAAGTTACAAATATTTTCAAAGGAAATTAAACACGAAGAGAAACAGCTAGATACAAAGAGTTGCAAAGCATACCGTCTTTAAAATAATATAATGAAATGTAGATACATAATAGTAATTCGCTCCAGTGGACACAAAGTGTACATAACTTGGATTCCAACACCTTAAATAGGGTTATCCAATGCATTGTTTTGGTAGAACTACATTGGTAAATGAAAATGTTTTCAAGGAAAAGGATACATTAAACAGTTTGTCTTAGCGGGATCAAGTTTGAAGATTACATATTGACCTGCCGTTGCTTACGGGTTCCGATGCCAACGCAGTCTTCATAGTAACAGATCATCTCACACTCTGTCAAAACTTCACTTATTTTCTGATTTTCGGCGCGAAAACACTGTCTCTCGGTCTCTCCAACCAATCACATCATTACACTTTTGTCACATGACCCCACTCTCCCCTCTTCGTGTAATTCTGATTGTTCTGTAATTCCCACGAGAAGATTTCCGATCAGCATTGGAAATATGCAACTTTGTTGCATCAAACACTGTTTCCGTTGCGGGTTTTCTTCCCGATTGAAAAACTCTTATTTTAAATTATTTTTACAACACAAGAATAAAATATTAATACCATAAAATATATTAAAGTATAAAAATACAACATTTTCCCTTTACTATAATTAAACATTATCTTTAAAGTTTACTTATTATAATAGCTGACAAACGAACAAATATATAAAAATACCCGAATGAATCGAATATTCATTCTAGCTAACTAAAATTTTACTTCCGCTACTACAAATCGTCACCAGTTGCAAAACTGCAACGTGACACCATTCACGTCTGCACACCGTCGGGCCAGATTACAGTGGTACTTGGCTCGATCCGGTTGGAATGATTGACTGGGGACATATAGTGTTTAGCGACGAATTCCGCTCCCAACTGTGTCCTGACGATCGTCGCAGACGTGTCTGGAGACGCCCAGGGCAGCATGCCGATCCTGCTTTCACTATTGCACGCCACACTGGCCCTCAACCTGGAGTTATAGTCTGGGATGCCATTTCCCTTGATAGCCGGACCCCTTTGGTCGTCATTAGCGGCACACTTACAGCACAGCGGTACGTCGACGACATTCTGAGACCTGTTTTGCTACCCTTCCTTTTGCAGTACCCTGGCCTTATTTTTCAGCAAGATAATGCCAGACCACATACGGCACGTGTTGCTACGACCTGTCTTGCAGCTTGTGAAACACTTTCTTGGCCAGCCAGATCCCCAGATCTCTCTCCAATCGAGCATGTCTGGGATATGATGGGAAGGCGACTGCATCCACCAGGGAATGTGGATGACCTAGCCCGACAATTGGAGCAAATTTGGCAAGAAATACCGCAGGAAACCATCAGGGAGCTTTATCACTCTATGCCACGTCGTGTGGCAGCTTGCATTCAGGGTAGAGGTGGGTAAACACCTTATTGAGCACGTTACTTTGTAACTCTGTAACTCTGAAATAAATCATTCACTTTTGTCTGAAATTTTAATCATTTTCTATTCTGTACATAATCTTCCTCTAAACCAATTTTAGTCTCCATCGGACAACTCCTTCTAGGTGCGTCGTTTTTTTTTGTTAATGAGTGTACAATTAGACTAAAGAATTCTTCTTAAAAGAATTGAAATGAGATATCGAGAAATTTGTTTATTTATTTAAAATTATGTATTTATTAAGATCGATAGAATTATAGAGGAGAAGAAATCAGTTTTCTTTCCTCAAATATTGTCACCTGAGGAAGTTTCTCGCTCAGAGAAATGAAATATTGTTAAGAATAAAATAGATGTTTTGGATTATACTATGAAGTTATTTTATATTATAAATATATTTTCGAAGTTATTTTTCTGATGAATTTTAAAAATATCCTTAAGCATTTCCTTAATCATCTTTTAATTATACTATTTAGTTTTTCAGAATTTTTACTTTATTTGTGACGTGACCATATTTTAACTCTGTTTAGATAATCTCAGTTTTCTCAATCTGTTTTTAATGTAATTGTTGTGTTCCAATAAAATTTCTCTTTTTCGGTAATTAAATCTTTTCCATATTCAAGTGTCAATGAAGACTAGCGTAATTGTCAGTAAAACATTTTCCTGCGTGGAAGTGATTAGCTGTGCAAGCAAAACTTTATTTTTCTTGTTACATTCAATATTATTCTCAACATTTAATTTCCTATTTCCCATATTGCTTCTCGAAAGAAAAACGAGGTAGCGATAGTGATTAGTAAACCAATCACAAAGCTTCGCAACGGCTTCTGATATGTCAATGAAGTAAATTATTCAAAAGTTAATACAAAACATCTACTTATAAATAAGCAGAGTGAAAAGTCGGTTATGTGCTAATTAAAATATATTTATATTTTGAAAGGACTTGGTATTTTTGGCGTTCAACCACTTTGACAATCATCAACTATGTGATCCTAACTCTCCTACAGCAGTTATAATTTCGTAACTACCCTTAAACTACGATAATGTTGCGAAGCAACATTGTGATTGATTTGCTAATCGCTATCGCTACCTTGTAGCCCGACCAGCAAGAGAGACAAACTCTACGGCTCTGAACTACTCTTAGCAAGACCTCTTCAGTAACACCCTAATCAAGTCTCTAGCCCTCGTGGTTGCTGAATTGATAGGGGAAGGTGTTGTACCTCTGACCAGTTTTCACTAAATGAATTTTCCAATTTTTTGTACTCAAGTAAATCCTTACCTGAATGGATACATGTGATCTTCATGCATCTTGCCATCAACTGCATGTGTTTTATATATTATATTTTGAGTATAAGTATTTTATTTTTATTTTACAAAAAACTATACCTTATGGTCAAAGGTACAACTACATGTTGTACCTCTGACCAGGTGATAGTAGAAACTGACAGTTAGATAAAAAGTATTTAATTAACATTTTTATTCAGAAATTTATACATTTGGCAAATATATGCAATTCAAAGTAGAATAATAAAACATGAAATAAATTCTAATGACTTAAGTAGCCTACTCCTGCCCGTTTACTCTGCATTATACAATGAAAAATCAATGTCTATCTCCAAAAGATAGACATTCTTTTAGTCGAGCTGTGCCGCCAGCTGTGGCTGGATTTGGTAGCCTGGCCACAATATCTTGTAGTTCTATGTCGTAGAGCTCGTTATCTTCTTGGATAAATTTCGCCATCTTCGGTAGTTTTTTCAAATATTTAACTTTAAAATAATCACATGCTGTTTCCTTTATTTGGGCCACAAAGTATTTGTTGTTATTTTTTTTATTATTACAGTAATACCTCGTTAAGTCGTCACCCGGATAACTCGTCACTCCGTTTAAGTCGTCGTTTTCCTTTGGTCCCGACAAGGTCTCATAGACAATAATGTAAAATAACCCTCTTTTACTCGTCATCAAATTTAAATCTACTCCGGATAACTCGTCACCCTCAAAAATTGCGAAAAGCATCTTTATTCTCAGTTTTGTCTGCTATCTTTTCAGCCCCGCCCCTTCACTCTAAGAAAGCCTAGCCTTTACGGGGAATTTTCACGTAGGAAATTCGCTTGGAAATTACACACTTCTCGCTGCGACTCTTGTGTAGATGTGTTGACCGCTATTGAGTGTGATTTCATTTCATAGCGAGTAAGCCCCAAAAATTTAAAAGTGATCGAAATTGTTTTTCTTCCTCCAAATGTAACTGCACTTCTTCAGCCTTTAGATCAAGGGATAATTTTTTATCTTGCAATTTCGTGGTTCGATTACATTTGTAACATGTCAGGGAAACGAAACCGTCTTTTGCCTGATAAAACTCTATCATTTAAGGGTGAAAAGT
>JAFIDM010105732.1:0-17550 GCA_023159025.1 Thereuonema tuberculata | reverse complement strand
ATTCATTTTGAAAGAGTTCTTTTACTTAAACCTTACCTTTTACTTTTCTGCACACCATTTTTCTAATTCGTTTCTCTTCCTTTTCCAGTCTCCAACACTAATAGCTCCGACACCGAGATCTTCCACTACTTTCTTTATTGATTCACCATTATCTATTCTTTGGATTGCTACTAATTTTGTTTCTATAGAAACAACAACTTTCTTTCTCTTATTGCTACTCATTTCAGTAGAATTGACTGAATGTACCACCATACTTTTCAGATACACTGGACAATGGGACCAATCGAAACCATTCCCCGATTCCAGGGAGGTGATCAGTCGAAACCATTTCGCGATTCCAGAGAGGGAATCATGTGATCAGTCGAAACCAATTCCAGATTCCAGGTAGGGAGTCATATGACTAGACGAACAAAGATTAATTGCGACAATATTCTGCGAATTCTCTTTCGTTTTCCTGAGTGTTTGTGAGATCAAGTTCAGAATTTTTATCGGTAGCTTTAAAAATGGAAAATGTAGAACCAAAAAAAAAAAAAAAAATCCTAGAAGTAGCTCGGTTAAAGCGGAAACTCGGATAATCGGGGCTCGGATAATCGGAATTCTACTGTAATTAGAATGGATGAGATAAGAATTCATTCGTAATAAGATTCATTTAGAAAGGAATGATGTTAACAAAAATACAAAAAAAAATATATAAAGAAATAAAATAAAATAAATTAAACTGAAGATAAAAAAATTAAAGTAAAATAAAATTAAATGAATTAAAAAAAACCTATTCACTTAAATTAAAAGCATAAGAAATAAAACAGGAAACACTTTAAAGTAAAATAAAACAATTAGTATAAGATAAGGGAAAGGGAGATGTTTAATATACAGTCGGATGTTTTTATATATCAATATAATGTTTGATATTACTTCCAGATGTAATTGTATTACAGACATTCTGCTTCATTATTGCGTATGCTTCTTCTAGCAGCCTTTCGTGATTGCTATGATGGAATGAAATACTTAGATTTAGCAGCCGCAAAGTTTGGTATGTGGCCTGTGTCTAGAAAAAGTAGGACAGTGGCTGATTTTTTTTGTGATTTTTTAGTGTCAAGTGTTCTTTAAGGTGCCTTTTTTGTTTGGTCTTTGTATTACTTACAATTACAGTTGCTTCAGGGGAAGGAGTTTACAACGTTGGTTCGATGTTTTGTGCGCTGTAGTTGATGATTCATTGTATGTTCGGGTTAGTGAATGCTAGTTTTATGTTGCATGGTTTAAAAATTTGATTTGATGTTTGGGGATGGAAAGGAAATGTTTAGTATTTCTTCGTGGTTGCTTTATTTTCTTGATGTACTTCTTGTGTTTTGGGGTTTTTGGGAATGTTTGTTTGTAGCATGTGTAATCGTGTTGGGAAAATGTTATTAGGGTAATGTTGTGTTTAAGTATGTGTTTTATGGTGCGCAGCTCAACTTTTAGTGCTCGTATATAGTTGGAATATCGGAGCGCCCGTATCATAAAATCCTCAATTTCATTGTTTCCATTCTAACTTTGTGCATTGAGACGCAATAACTTAGTGAAGCATATCTATAGAACTTTTCAGCGAAATCACACTATTTATTGAAAAAAAAATAATTCAACATTTTTTTCCCATTAAATTGCCTTTGCATTCTAACTCATTGTATTGAGTTGAATAAAAGATACTATGAAGAAGGTCTTATCCATCCTCCCTCTAAAAACAGATGGCACAGAATTGGACGTACTTTTCACACCATTCCAGAGACAAAAAAAAAAAACACCTCCCCCACCCGAAAACAGATGTTTTGGGGATAAACTAATAAAAACAAAAACACACGTCTTTTCTGGACGAATAAAAAACTTTGAACATAGCAAATGTTTCAGGAATAGCCTAATCAAAAACAAACACCGATGTCCTTTCTTTTCAAGAATGATGCAATAGAGAAAAATCCTGTATTTTCGCAAATCTCTATAAACACTCGATCATAATTGTCACCTTACAGATTATGAATTCAGTGATTTTAGATCTTTTAGATATGCATCGCATCATATCAATGATTTGTTTTCATTTCAGAAGAAAACTTAAAATATTTAAATGATAAATTTCCAAATAAAATACAAACAAAAAATCACACATTCACACAAATATTTACGTATATCTACAAAATTATTATGTATGATACTATTAAATGAAGATTATTTCGCAGATTACTAATCTACCAATAACTTCTGTGGAAAGTTCTTCATACGTTTCTTTTATAATATTGTAAAATAAGTCAATTATATTTTTAATCTCAATTGCAATCTTCTTGATACTGTATGGTCCAGGGTTTAAATCAAGAAGACAATTTGCTTGCTTGTGTCTGTATCTAAAAAAAATTCAAAAACACATATCAGTAATTTATTAATTTATGTAAATAGGCTTGATGTTGGAATTAAAATATATATTTGTTTTTGAAACTTGTAAAATAAAATTTGTCGTAAAGAAGAACGGGCAGATCTGCCCCACCACTGTATTGTGATGAGATATATACCTATAGGAAGATCTCCTTAAATACAACATATTTTATTATTACGACTTGTCTTAATTATTAGTCCGTTCGGAGTTATATAATTCGAGATATGACTTTTCGTATGCTATGTTGTGGTGAGTGTGGGTTGCAGGTAAGCCAAGCATAACCTCACCCTCGACCCATAGGTCGTTGGCTTCCCTGCAGCCCACACTCTCCACATAACAAGTCATATCTAGAATTATATTACTCCGAACGGACTAAAAATTGAGACGAGTCGTAATAATAAAAGATGTTCTATTTAAGGAGATCTTTCTAAAGGTATATATCGTATCACTTACAGAGGTGAAGCAACTTCCCATAGACTTTTGCCCATTGTCCTTTGAGATGTTTTAAAAATTTTATGATAAAATTCTTAGCCCATAAATTGAATTAATGAGACTTTTTCACCTGTTGTAAATGTTATCCAGTCGTTGAAACATATTATCTTACATAACTTGTCAACGGTTTATTTTGATTGTATTATTTTCTTGTGACACTTTTATTCCTTAATTGTTTTCTTATTTGTTCATTTTCTTGTTTTTATTCTGTAAATTTTAGTTAGACTTCGTAAAAAGAAATTAATCATGTTTATTTCCATTTAATACTTCTTGTCAACTTGTTTTCATTGTAATTTGTTATTTTGCTTATTTATGCTCTTTCTGATTTTAAGTTCTTATGAGAATTCTTTTTGGTTGAGTTTTCAAGGCTTTAGTCTGCCAATGACTATGTTGCGTCATATTTTCGACACTTTGTATGTCTTATGCAGTATCGGTTAGTTCGTAACTGTTTACATGGGACGTAGAGATGTTTATGTAAGCTGACATTTTTTTAAGAAAAGAGACTTCTAAGTATAAAACTAGTACATAGGGCGGCTTGTAAGTACAAACCTATTGTATAGGGGGACTGGTAAGTACAAAACTAGCGTATAGGGGACTGATAAGTACAAAACTAGTGTAAAGATCGACTGGTAAGAAAAAAATAAAGGATTAAAAGATATTTTATATATTTTCAGATATTTTTTAGTAAATGATTAATTTTTTTTCTGAAATCGTTTTTTTAGGACTTAATATCCCTTTATTTATTTCAACCATTTCCCCTATTAAAATTCAACAATATCAAAGAGATATTTACTTTATTTTATTGTCTTTATATAACAAATAACTGATAATAACTGATAGTATTTTGTACTGGTGTCAATAAAAGAAATATGAATGACACAAAAAAAATAAAAATAAGAGGCTTTGCTCACAACATATAAGGCTTGCTTATTTTTTTCTTAATTTGGTTTTTATTTTATGCTTCATACTTTTTATTTAATTTTTGCAAAAAAAAAAAAAAAAGATTACAAGATATGTTTTTTGGATTGGTAACAACTTAAATTCTTGTTTTTACGAATAAATATATGTATATTTTAGTGATTTTTTTTAGGGTGCAAAATAGAAAAAAATTGTTTTTGTGTTTCTGTAAAAAAATAAGAGGCTTTGCTCACAAAATATAAGGCTTGTTTTATTTTTTTCCAAAATTGGTTTTTATTTTAGGTCTCATATTTTTTATTTAATTTTTGCAAAAAAAAAAATTAGAGGCTTTGCTCACAAAATATAAGGCTTGTTTTATTTTTTCTGAAATCGGTTTTTATTTTATGTCTCATATTTTTTATTTAATTTTTGCCAAAAAAAAAAGGATTAAAAGATATGGATTGATAACAACTTAAATTCTTGTTTTTATGACAAAATATACATATATTTTGGTGATTTTGTAGGGTTCAAAATGGAAAGAAAAATGTTTTTGTGTTTCTAAAATTCACATTAAATTCAATCAAAGGCAGTAGAACAACTTTGAGTCAAAAAATTTAGTTAAAATGTGAAAAATCCCTTCTCTGGCTTATATAAACTTGTGCTCCAGTTCGCAAAAATATGGCGGCGGAAGCGTTAGCCAATAGAAAACAAGACGTCCGTTGGCCACACTGTCTCTCAAGCCACTCTAGTGAAATCCATGAAACAGCGCTACATGTGCACCTAGTGGTGACAATTAGAACTATACCAAATATTGTTGTGCAACAATTGAAACTAAAATATTGAACTACACAATAGCGCCACATATCGTTGTGCAACAACAACAATGTTATGCAACAATTGGAACTACAATATTGTTGTGCATAATAGCGACGGGGTTTTCGGGATATAGATAGATCAGATGTTTTTTATGAGCCGAGAAAGGTTTGAAGTGATAGTGTAATCCGTACTGGAAGTATATATCCTTTATATGATAAGAATGTGTTTGGTAATTTGTTTAGTTTTCGATAACTTCAATTCTGACATGTGATTCCCGTAATAAAATTAATCGAATATTTAAAAATGGTTAAACATACACTTAAAAAAGACTTTGTTTTACTTTGTTTTATTTAAATAATACATTTTTTTTTTTTTTATTTTCCGTCAGTTTCAGTTCGGTTTTCATTAAATTAAGGGAGAGCATACGATTTAATTGTAGGAAGCAATGACATTTTGTTTCAGTAAAATAGGACTTGTTCAATATTAGCCTCATATTTAGATCCTTTTTTTAAAATTCTTAAGTCATAGTTTATATAATTTAAAAATATCAATGATTTGCAAATGAAGAAAAATAAAATTTTTGTATTCTTATGTAACAATGTTTGAATTATTTAACGTAGCAATAAATAAAGTTCTAATTTTTTTTTTAAAAAAAAGGGAATTGTAAAAAAACAATTCAGAGCCATACCTACAATTCGTTATAAAAATTATAATAAACAATAAACGTTAATACCGTTAATTACAATTTTAAGTTTTAGTTTAAGTAAATCTCAAAAAGACAAAATTACTTGAGGAACTTAAGTAAAGCAACTGGAAAAAAAATACAAAAAAATATTGGTGAAAAAGTGGGGAGGAAGAGCGACAAACTAAAGTATCGGAAAAGACGTTACATATCCAGCATTCTCACATTTTTTTACCACCACTATCGACCAATGGTTCCTGGGATTCTACGGAGCTGTCACGTCTATCTCAAATATTTATCCTATGCTAGGAAAAGACGAATGAAAACTTTGATTGCAAGCCACAGTTTAAAATCACTGATATCGGATCGTCAGAGTTCTATTCACAACAAAATCTTTCAGATATTTATTTGCTTCCAAAAGGAAAAGCTACAAAAATTGATTCCCATATAGAAATAGAAGTACAATCTCCGATTTTTCAAGTGAACCCATTGTGTTTATGCTTGCAAAACAGAGTGGCCTTCCATATATTTTATTTTCCATTTAAAATACTGCGTACAATATTTTAAGGAATAGAACATTTCGTTAGAATAAAATCATACTTGCAATTTATTTATAGAAACCAAAAAACATTATTTTTTCCACTTTATAATTTTGTTAACATGGCATCTAGTGGGAAACATTACAATCAAATTATTACCAATTGTTTTCAATCTTAAAATTAACTGAATGAATTTATTAGGAAAAATTTGATATTCTTGTAATACAATATGATACTGCATTCATACAAAGAGTATTAATAGTAAATCTAAAATTTAATTTTTAATTAAAATGATAAAAAGTGTTAAATAAAGTATTTAAAATATACATTTAATATAAAATTACAATATGCTTCATTTTTATTACAATTTTGAACAAATACATTCCTTTCAATTATAATAAATCTAAATAAGATTTAATGTCAAATATTACGTCAGAATTGAATTTGTTTTTTACATTTGGTATTGACTATTGTTACTACGAATCCTAATAAGCTTAATATTATATTTTCTTTAACACTAATCGAAACCGCATACTTTAATGTGTATGGTGGCCAAATTTTGTTCTCTTTCGTCCAGTAGATAACACGCTACAGGGCTCCGAACACCTCCTGTTATTTCTTGATCACCCGATATATATGGATTAAACTTTTAAAGTTTTTTTAAACATAAGAGGGCTATTTAGTATTTACTGAATGTTAATTTATTTATCTTTTTTTTTTAATGTAAATTTTCTAAATTTAGTTTTTTGTTTTATGGAATTTTGCTTAAGAATTTTATATATTTTCATTTATTTATTTATTGCGTATTATTTATCTTTTAATATTCATTCTCTTGTAAATAAACACTTGATGTAAATTTTCTAGTGAATGTTCTAATTTTGTAAGGATTGTAATATAATAATATTTTGTAATCAATAAAATGTAAAGTTCTCAATTAAAGTTAATGGTATAAATTAAAAAGATAGAGTTTTTCAAGTGATCCTTAGAAGTCCAAAAATTATTTTAGGTTTTCTCTTTCAGCGCCGTAAGTATTAATAGCGACACTTTATCTAATATCAGTTTCGCTTTTAAACTAAATTCATTTCACCGTTAGGATTTCAGGATTTTAGTTATTACTAACTTTAAAAGATCATATATTTTTTAATGTTTCGCCTTTTGAAAGAGCAACAAAAAATGCTCTTAACATTATTTTTATTATCATGTATTAGGATTTTTACTTCATTTTTTGGTTTTTTAATGTTAGTAATTCAAACTAAATTAAGAGTCACATTAATTTTTTTAATATATTTTAAGTATGTTTTTTAATAAAACTTAATAAATAAAGAAAAAAAGGAATGATTTTTTTTTTATTAAGTAAAAATATATTGTTTATATTCATCTGTAGTTAATATTCTTTATATATGATGCTCAATCGAATTTGGGAATAATAATAAAAAAAAAAAAAGCACAATTCTGAAAATCAATAATAAACCTTCGGGATTTTTGTTATATGCTATCAATTCTTGGAATTATAATGAAATATTTAACCTAATGCTATCTTTTCTTTAAAAAATATAATAAAAAGATAAGAGTTGATGGTGATCGTTTGAAACCAAAGATTTTTTTTTATTAATAGTTTGAAGTCAGTCTTTTCTTTAAGCGTCTTAAGTATTAATAGCGACGCTCTATTGAATGTCAGTTTCGCTTTTAAATGCCGTTCAAGATTTCGTTTATTAGTTAATTTTGTAAGTAATTTTTTTTAATGTTTCGTCTTTTGTTAACACTTTAATAAAAAAAAATGATAATAAGAAATTTCCAGCTATAATAATTTATAAATTTAACTGTAGAAATAACAAAAACACTATATCTTACTATACAATTATTAAAGAGCAAAAAAAAGTCCTTAACATTATTTTTATTATCATTTTTTAAGATTTTTTTTTTTTTTTTTTTTAATTTCACTAATTCAAAACTGTAAAACAAATATAAGAATAAATCACTTAAAAACTAAGAAAAAAATTAAAAATTAAGAAATTTTTATTAGCATTTTATTTTTTTTCCAAAAATAAAAATGTATTATACATTCATATATTCAATATTCTTTAAATATGATTGTTAATCACATTTGGGAATAATAATAAATAATATATAAATATAATAATAAATTATGAAGTTGCTCGATGTATATATATTCGATACAATGTTGGAACTTGCAGATTTACTCCATTTTAGAAATAGAAATGTTATTGTAAATCCTATGTATTCAATGAAGATAAAATGTAATATACTATGAAATACATTTCCTTATTTGTTTAAAAAATTAAAAAAAAAATAATGTTAACCAAAAAAGCACACGGTACAACTGTAAGTGTTATTCTAATATTAATAAAGTATATTTTCTACAAAATTGTTTCTCTCTTAAAAAAAAACAAAGAAGTTATTCCATGTGAATTTGTTATTTTTATTAGTTGCAGGCTTGAGAAAGGTAATTTTGATTAAATAAACACAATTTTCGATAACTCATTACAATTGTTTTAACAATAATTCATTAGTCTAATTGTATAACAATACTTTTAATTCAACACAACAAAATTCAGTACTAGCTGACCCGTGCGAATAATTCGCAAGAAAAAAAAAACATCTTTGAGAAATAATAAACAAATCCAACAGCTGTCGTGCATGTTAGTTAAACATATTGTCAATAAATGGCAATTTCTCCATTTTTATGAAAAGGTTGACCCGTGCGAATAATTCAACCTTGATCAGTCGCCGAATTGTAATGTGGAAATAAATAAATGAACAGATTGTCAACAGATGGCGCCTTCTATATTTTTATAAAAAGATTTTTAAAATTAAGTTTTTTAACGAAAACATTAAGTTTAAACAATTTGTTTATTTTTCGTCATTAGCGGTGAACGTAATCTTCAAAACGCTTCTCAATCATTGATTTTTCATGAAGTTGAAGGTAAATAAAAAAAACACCTTTGAGAAATATTATATGAGAAGTTGACAAATTTTTATGTTTTTTATTGTAATAAATCGTTTATTTTTATTAAAATATAAAACTTTGTTTTTTTTTTATCTGTTCATAATAAATAAACGATGAAATATTATTTTAAAGTGCATTTTTACAAAAAAAAAACCGATATATATTGAAGTTAACGACGCTATTGCACTATTTTTGAAATGTTGTTTCGCTTTCGAAAAGTAAATCGCTTCTGTTAAAGCGTATCTACATTTATATAAAAGGTTTACATAATAAAGTTTTTTTAACGAAAACATTAATTTTAAACAATTTTTAATATTTTTCGTCATTAGTGGGGAACGTAATCTTCAAAATGATATCGCAATCATTGATTTTGATTAAGTATTAAGGTAGTTATGGCGTACCGACACAAAAATACCTTTGAGAAATAATATATAAGGAAACTAACAAGAATTATTCTCGAAATATTTAGACCTACAAACAGATCTAAACACTTCCTCTTTAATTTGGATCAACCTGTACGTGTCTTTTCAATACTTAATCCTTCATAAGCAAACAGTTAACTAGCGGGGATTAAGTGAATGCTTTTTTTTTATTTGTAATTTATTTTTTAATGTTTCTGTGGTATGAGGGATTATTCTTAAATATACTTCAGTTTTGTTTATATTTCGTTTGATCTTACTCAGCTGCGGATATCAGGTAAATCCAACCGAGGAAGGGTAAGAGCGCAGAAGCAGACTGTCTTGGATCCCCGGTATCCAAATTTCAAGAGGGAGTTCAGTGATTGTTATTCGTTCTGCGTTTTTAATTTCGTTGTAAAATGTAGGCGCGCATAGCTTCCATTATCTCAAATAAAAATGTTTATTGCTATTAAGTAATTTCTGTAATATTTCTATTTTGTGAAATTAATTTGATGTTTAATACTTCAGATTTCGTTCAATAGATTAAACTCCTTTTTTGTGTAAATGAATTTATCTCAGTGTTTCTATGAAATTTAAGTTACTGCATATTAATATATCTCTATCTTAAAAGAATATTTTCCATTTTCGTTTTTGGATGTTTTATTCGACAAATTTTGATTAAATATCAAAAAATCAAAACGAATTTTATGAAAAATGTCACCAATTTCGTTTCAAAAATTATTCAAAAAAATTCCGGTCTTATTTTATGATAATAAATACAATAGTTTTAAAAAAAACAAAAATATCTTTTAAATTTTTATGCTATGTTACCCTGTTCTAACTTCTGAACCAGTGAAAGAACCTCACTTGGAATCATATTTAAAAATACGATAATAATTCTATCAAAAGAGACAATCTAATTTTCCACGTTTAAAGAAATAGTTTTATTTGTTTCTGAAGATTTGAAATATATATTTTAAATAATGACTAAATATTCTTAAATACTTCCCATTTGAAAGTTCATATCGAATGATAAGGAATCATAGTTTTTTGAACCCCAAATGATTTTCTCAATAAATAAAATAAGAATAAAAAAAAATAAAAAAAGAATAAAAACTTTTTGGAAATAATTTTATGAGAAATACTTTGATTAAATAAAATATAGTAAAAGTTGAAATGTTTTTTAGCTCATTAACTCTGTAAAACTGTTCCCAAAACTCTAATAGTTTATGGTAGATAGTGACCCCATGCGTTTTCAAAAGCATTGACTGCATCAAAGGCTGATTTGAAAACATAACAGACTAAGGAGCTTCACTGCAGAGAAATGTTTCAATTATAAGTCAAGATTGGTTTAGATTTTATTAACTATCAGTAATTATTTAAATTACCAATAACAATTTCAAAACAAACAAATATTAGAAGTCTTTTTATTTAAAAAGATTTATTAAAATTTATAATTAAATAATTGGTTTTTTTAAAAAGTTTGTAAATTCATTGCAGAGAACCCATGTTAAGTAAGGTTTTAAAACCGAGCATAATCTAACAGTAAGTAGTGATTGATAATATTGGTCTACAAAAACAGTAGACTGCGAAAGGAAGTTTTTGGAAGGTCGGGTGCGACCTTAAAATAAATCTAAAATCAAGAATAATATACAGTTAAAACTCGATTAACCGTGTCGCTCTGTTATATTCGTTATCGTTTACAAAGCCTATTTTGCGATTCTTCTCCGTAAAATGCGGGACATTGCCGCGAAGAAACAGTAGATTACTGATTACAGCTTTAATCATATAAACCTTTTTTTGTAGTACTGTTTTATGTTTTTATTATTATTATTTGTTTGGTTTTTGACAATATTTGTTATCAATAAATTTTTCTTTGTATTAATTCACTGTTTGTCTTTCGTCCCAAAACTACCATTGAAACTTCGTTATTGTACATGTTTCTTACGAAATGCCTATTATCCGTCTATTCGGTTATCCGTCACAGTCCTGGTCCCGACGGTGATGGTTAATCAAGGTTTCAGTGTAATTAACTGTAAGAGAAAAGTAAACACTTATTAAAATGCTAATATCTTTTTTTTTTTTTTTTATTTTTTAGCCGAAAATGTGGTCTAAATTAGCAGGACTAATACATTTTGATTAAGAAACAAAATGAATTATTTTTTGATCGGAATATCATTATGTAAATATCAATCAAAACCCCGTTGAATTCAACACTGACATTAAGTTAGAAATTTTAGTAATGATTCCCTTACATTTTAATTATAGATATGTGTTTACACAGTAGTAAATAGCAGTCTTTAGGAATCCCAAAACACGACAATTTTTTTAACTAAAAAACTTTAATGAAGGTTTCTTTAAAGTTTTCATAATAAATAATATATTTTTGTCTTGATGCAAAATATTCTGGAATATTTTCTGAATTTTTTTTAAAATTAAATAATTGCAAATTATAATTTAAGAAAATAAATCTGAAAAGTCGTAATTACTGAAAGTAGTAAATTAATTCAAAAACGAAATCTTCGAGGCAATCCCAAACTATTTTATTCTTGATTGGATGTGCCATTTTATTTTCTATTAATATCCAAAGTATCCTCCCAAAGTATCCAAAAGTATTTCTGAAACACCCTGTATAATGGCGATGAAAAAATATGTTCTGATAACTTTTTATAAGTATACATACTTTCTTACGTATAGATACAGTCCCTGATCAGAATTACGTAAAAAGAAAGTCCTAATAACCCAAACATTATCCAACAAAAAATTGGAACATTCCATGCTTGTTCAATGTATTATGCGCGTGCGCCAGAAAATTAGTGTCACTGTACTGATATCGATATTATATATTTACTACTAATTTTTTATCTGAAAACTATGTTATAAGCTCTGAAGAGGTCCTGCAATCACTATTTAAGAATCGATTGCAAGATGGACCATTTTTTTTACTTTGTTTTTATAAAATCGTTTAAACAATATAAACAAAAAGACTTTGCTCAAATTACAAAATATCTATGTCCTATACATAGTGTAAAATCACACGAAAACACAATTTTAAGACTGTAAGAGAAAGTTGGCTTATAATACTTGATTTATTGTCGTTCCATTCGAAAACATTACAAAATTAACAATAATTACGGGTTCATTAGTATTACTTTGAAATAATGATTCATTTTAAACCAATCATTAGATATCTAATTCTTGTTACTTCAAATGTATTGATAACGAATTTAGAGGAAGAATTTCTTCTCTTCCCTTTATATCCAGAAGAAGTCTTTCGCAAAAAAGATGAAATGTAGACGGAAAATAAAAAGGAGTGTCTAATTTTAACACAAGATTGCGGTGTATGATTTGATAATTACGTTGATTTTGGGAAGTATAAATTCGATTCAAAATTATGTAATCTATTACGAAAATACAAAACCACAATAATATTATAATTACCAAGATATCGAAATATTGAATCAAACTACAATATCAATGAATGTATTTAATGTTTTAATAATTTATTAAAGAACTCCTAATGTAGATTTGGATATAAAGTATACATAACTCGGATGAAAACACTTGAACAGCGTTTTATGGTTTCGTGCAAAGCTTAGGGTACGACTATAACTTATTAGTAAAAAGAAAATGTCTTCAAGGGCAAATAGGAAATGTTTATCAATATCATATTAATATACCAAATATTTGTATGGTATCAATTCACGTAAATATAAGAAACCATTCTATATTTTGTAAGAAAATTAAAGTAAGCCTTAATGAATGTACGATTTATAATTGAAGGAAATTACGTTAAAACTTGTTAGAATGGAATTTAATATAAAGCTATTTATTATAGAGAATAAAATTTGACCTGATCGACTTTACAATTATATTAATCAAAGTTATACTAAATTAACAAATTTCTTAGAAAACGAAGTAGAAAATAAAATATCTTAAAAATATTTATGAGAAATGTCTTGATTTAATTAAATATAGTAAAAAAATATATGATCTAAAAAATCAGCCCAATTTAGCATGATTCTCACTTCTCAGTTTTATTGGAATAAGTTTAAGTTGTGAATTGTAATGTGAATTAAAATTTTATGTTTGTGGAAGAATTCCCATTCCAGATATCAATTTAATGTTAGATTTATAAACGGAAAATTGTTCGTTTATAATAGTTGTCATTAGTTTTTGGAAGATACAGTGGGATCTTAGAAGAAACAGACTAAAAATAATGCGAGATAAATTCATGTTAAGACAAAATGAAACATCTGCCAATGAATGAAGAGATTTTTGATTTCATTCAAATACTTTACTTATGGCAGAGAAGGTTCCGAGTGTGTCTATAAGCTGAAGCTTCTCATGTCAATATACGTAATATACTGCGATCGTCATTACCTAACATAATTGAAAAAAACATAAGCAGATGGCAATGTACGTAACAACCATACAACTTTCGCCTTACGTTATTTGAAATTTGTTACTACACTAGATTCTAAATTAATAACAGAAAAATAAACAGTAAAGGAAAAGTTACAAATATTTTCAAAGGAAATTAAACACGAAGAGAAACAGCTAGATACAAAGAGTTGCAAAGCATACCGTCTTTAAAATAATATAATGAAATGTAGATACATAATAGTAATTCGCTCCAGTGGACACAAAGTGTACATAACTTGGATTCCAACACCTTAAATAGGGTTATCCAATGCATTGTTTTGGTAGAACTACATTGGTAAATGAAAATGTCTTCAAGGAAAAGGATACATTAAACAGTTTGTCTTAGCGGGATCAAGTTTGAAGATTACATATTGACCTGCCGTTGCTTACGGGTTCCGATGCCAACGCAGTCTTCATAGTAACAGATCATCTCACACTCTGTCAAAACTTCACTTATTTTCTGATTTTCGGCGCGAAAACACTGTCTCTCGGTCTCTCCAACCAATCACATCATTACACTTTTGTCACATGACCCCACTCTCCCCTCTTCGTGTAATTCTGATTGTTCTGTAATTCCCACGAGAAGATTTCCGATCAGCATTGGAAATACGCAACTTTGTTGCATCAAACACTGTTTCCGTTGCGGGTTTTCTTCCCGATTGAAAAACTCTTATTTTAAATTATTTTTACAACACAAGAATAAAATATTAATACCATAAAATATATTAAAGTATAAAAATACAACATTTTCCCTTTACTATAATTAAACATTATCTTTAAAGTTTACTTATTATAATAGCTGACAAACGAACAAATATATAAAAATACCCGAGGGAAGCTATGAATCGAATATTCATTCTAGCTAACTAAAATTTTACTTCCGCTACTACAAATCGTCACCAGTTGCAAAACTGCAACGTGACACCATTCACGTCTGCACACCGTCGGGCCAGATTACAGTGGTACTTGGCTCGATCCGGTTGGAATGATTGACTGGGGACATATAGTGTTTAGCGACGAATTCCGCTCCCAACTGTGTCCTGACGATCGTCGCAGACGTGTCTGGAGACGCCCAGGGCAGCATGCCGATCCTGCTTTCACTATTGCACGCCACACTGGCCCTCAACCTGGAGTTATAGTCTGGGATGCCATTTCCCTTGATAGCCGGACCCCTTTGGTCGTCATTAGCGGCACACTTACAGCACAGCGGTACGTCGACGACATTCTGAGACCTGTTTTGCTACCCTTCCTTTTGCAGTACCCTGGCCTTATTTTTCAGCAAGATAATGCCAGACCACATACGGCACGTGTTGCTACGACCTGTCTTGCAGCTTGTGAAACACTTTCTTGGCCAGCCAGATCCCCAGATCTCTCTCCAATCGAGCATGTCTGGGATATGATGGGAAGGCGACTGCATCCACCAGGGAATGTGGATGACCTAGCCCGACAATTGGAGCAAATTTGGCAAGAAATACCGCAGGAAACCATCAGGGAGCTTTATCACTCTATGCCACGTCGTGTGGCAGCTTGCATTCAGGGTAGAGGTGGGTAAACACCTTATTGAGCACGTTACTTTGTAACTCTGTAACTCTGAAATAAATCATTCACTTTTGTCTGAAATTTTAATCATTTTCTATTCTGTACATAATCTTCCTCTAAACCAATTTTAGTCTCCATCGGACAACTCCTTCTAGGTGCGTCGTTTTTTTTTGTTAATGAGTGTACAATTAGACTAAAGAATTCTTCTTAAAAGAATTGAAATGAGATATCGAGAAATTTGTTTATTTATTTAAAATTATGTATTTATTAAGATCGATAGAATTATAGAGGAGAAGAAATCAGTTTTCTTTCCTCAAATATTGTCACCTGAGGAAGTTTCTCGCTCAGAGAAATGAAATATTGTTAAGAATAAAATAGATGTTTTGGATTATACTATGAAGTTATTTTATATTATAAATATATTTTCGAAGTTATTTTTCTGATGAATTTTAAAAATATCCTTAAGCATTTCCTTAATCATCTTTTAATTATACTATTTAGTTTTTCAGAATTTTTACTTTATTTGTGACGTGACCATATTTTAACTCTGTTTAGATAATCTCAGTTTTCTCAATCTGTTTTTAATGTAATTGTTGTGTTCCAATAAAATTTCTCTTTTTCGGTAATTAAATCTTTTCCATATTCAAGTGTCAATGAAGACTAGCGTAATTGTCAGTAAAACATTTTCCTGCGTGGAAGTGATTAGCTGTGCAAGCAAAACTTTATTTTTCTTGTTACATTCAATATTATTCTCAACATTTAATTTCCTATTTCCCATATTGCTTCTCGAAAGAAAAACGAGGTAGCGATAGTGATTAGTAAACCAATCACAATGCTTCGCAACGGCTTCTGATATGTCAATGAAGTAAATTATTCAAAAGTTAATACAAAACATCTACTTATAAATAAGCAGAGTGAAAAGTCGGTTATGTGCTAATTAAAATATATTTATATTTTGAAAGGACTTGGTATTTTTGGCGTTCAACCACTTTGACAATCATCAACTATGTGATCCTAACTCTCCTACAGCAGTTATAATTTCGTAACTACCCTTAAACTACGATAATGTTGCAAAGCAACATTGTGATTGATTTGCTAATCGCTATCGCTACCTTGTAGCCCGACCAGCAAGAGAGACAAACTCTACGGCTCTGAACTACTCTTAGCAAGACCTCTTCAGTAACACCCTAATCAAGTCTCTAGCCCTCGTGGTTGCTGAATTGATAGGGGAAGGTGTTGTACCTCTGACCAGTTTTCACTAAATGAATTTTCCAATTTTTTGTACTCAAGTAAATCCTTACCTGAATGGATACATGTGATCTTCATGCATCTTGCCATCAACTGCATGTGTTTTATATATTATATTTTGAGTATAAGTATTTTATTTTTATTTTACAAAAAACTATACCTTATGGTCAAAGGTACAACTACATGTTGTACCTCTGACCAGGTGATAGTAGAAACTGACAGTTAGATAAAAAGTATTTAATTAACATTTTTATTCAGAAATTTATACATTTGGCAAATATATGCAATTCAAAGTAGAATAATAAAACATGAAATAAATTCTAATGACTTAAGTAGCCTACTCCTGCCCGTTTACTCTGCATTATACAATGAAAAATCAATGTCTATCTCCAAAAGATAGACATTCTTTTAGTCGAGCTGTGCCGCCAGCTGTGGCTGGATTTGGTAGCCTGGCCACAATATCTTGTAGTTCTATGTCGTAGAGCTCGTTATCTTCTTGGATAAATTTCGCCATCTTCGGTAGTTTTTTCAAATATTTAACTTTAAAATAATCACATGCTGTTTCCTTTATTTGGGCCACAAAGTATTTGTTGTTATTTTTTTTATTATTACAGTAATACCTCGTTAAGTCGTCACCCGGATAACTCGTCACTCCGTTTAAGTCGTCGTTTTCCTTTGGTCCCGACAAGGTCTCATAGACAATAATGTAAAATAACCCTCTTTTACTCGTCATCAAATTTAAATCTACTCCGGATAACTCGTCACCCTCAAAAATTGCGAAAAGCATCTTTATTCTCAGTTTTGTCTGCTATCTTTTCAGCCCCGCCCCTTCACTCTAAGAAAGCCTAGCCTTTACGGGGAATTTTCACGTAGGAAATTCGCTTGGAAATTACACACTTCTCGCTGCGACTCTTGTGTAGATGTGTTGACCGCTATTGAGTGTGATTTCATTTCATAGCGAGTAAGCCCCAAAAATTTAAAAGTGATCGAAATTGTTTTTCTTCCTCCAAATGTAACTGCACTTCTTCAGCCTTTAGATCAAGGGATAATTTTTTATCTTGCAATTTCGTGGTTCGATTACATTTGTAACATGTCAGGGAAACGAAACCGTCTTTTGCCTGATAAAACTCTATCATTTAAGGGTGAAAAGT
>JAFIDM010105731.1:0-17550 GCA_023159025.1 Thereuonema tuberculata | reverse complement strand
CTGTTTACATTAGAATCACTGTGGGATGTTTGGAATGCGTCGATAGATAAAGTATCCTATGAGTTTAAGGTAATATTTTGAAATTTATCAGATTTCTTTACTAGGGTTTCGTATCATAAAAACTTAAAGATACCATAATGGAGACTACTTGCTGTAGTAGTCATTGCCACATCCCTGCTTTTCATTTCATTGTCACGTATATACTCTTTAATGGTAGTAGTTATTCGGTCAGCTTTCCATCACTTAATCGAGTCGTGTTGATGCATGTCTGGGAGGTCTGTGGGGACTGGGGCGCTTTGATGGCAACGGAAATAGGCGTGCTCGTACTTTAAGTTGGACCATTAATAATCATTGTAGCAAAATACTAAGAAATCCATCTAGTTATTAAAGTGAGGGATTTCGGGCTCAGTTTTGAGGAATAAGAGGGTGGAAAATATACAAATAGACTTACGTTTTAAGTTGAGTGATAAATATGAATGAAATTTAGTCGTTTTAATATGATGCACATATAAATAGAAACAAATAGACAGACAGACAATAGACAAACAGAGAAATGTTCAAGTGGATAGTAAGATTTCGTATTTATAAGCAGTTATAGTGTAACTGCAATGTTTACATTATCCTCATTATAAGATTACAGAGATACTAACAGAAACAATCTTCAGTTTAGGATCAAAGCACAGTTTCTTCTTGGATTATTAAATTCTTCTAGGACAATCCTTATATAGAATTTGTAGAACACTTGTTTTTGATTACAGTCTATTACAGAAAACAAAAAACCTTCTCAGTCTAAATAGATATTCCTGCTCAAAATTAGAATTTCTTTCTTTGCTATCAAGAACGATCCAACTGATCTTTGTTTTGTTATTAGTAATACGGTATTAATCACTGAAAATAGTTGTGATGAAAACCTTTTTATACTTAAGACGATTAAATTTGTCCAAATTATAGGACATGAATTTATCGAAATTGCTACATAATGCTTTATTAGACCCAAATATACAATTAAATTACGAGCTACCATTCGATTATAATCCATCTACTACATTATCAGTTCTGTATTCTACGATAATGCACTCGTTATAATTTTGGAGCTTTTCATTTTTTATTGGTAATCTACTACTAAAATATAAACCTCCAAGGATAAAGATCTGATTACTTGATTGCTTTTGTATTTCTGTTTGAAATTGCATTCTATAACTTATATCTTACGTTTCTTTTTCTATGTAATACAATTTGCTCGATAATCATGATTTCTATATTACATTAGGATTATTTCATTAAGATTTAAAAATATTTACATAAATTATTATTATGCGCTTACTTAAATATTAAAATGTTTATACAATTACAGAATAGTGAAAAATGAAAAAAATATATTTTTAAGCGGTTCCGACAATCTTTTTACAATATTATGTATTTCGTTTTTCAGTGTTCTATGGATAAAAAGGATACAAGCTGCTTACAAACTCCTAGAATAATTAAGAGAACGTCTGTTTTCGGACACTGTATTACAATTATATTTGGTAAGAATAAAAAAGATAAATTATTTTCAAATCCAGATTCCACAAAAATATTATTTATTTTAATTTGCTAATTTTCATTTTTACAGAAATTTGCAACGTTACAGGTATCTAAATAATAAAAATCAAAAAGTAAAACTGAAAAAAAATTATATTATTTTAATCTTCCTAAAATGTTTTGCTACTTTTCCGCAAATGTAAAATACAATTAAAGATTATCGTATTCAATTCATGAGATTTATGGAAAATTTGATACAACTTGAGAAAAAGAATTCTTTGAAATTATATAATTATAATATGTTTTTATGCATTTCTCATTTCTTATAGATAAGAAAATGGAAGTCAAAGATAGTACTTCGTATATCCGATATAAACTGGAATCAGAATATGTGAAAAAATTAGATTTTATTTTGGGAAAGGTATAGAAAATTTCATTATTTTTTTATTTCTTGTATTTATTTTGATTAAATGCTTTGAATATTTAATTTGTAATTCAGCCAAATAAGCGAAATCATTATTTTTGTAAAATTACTTTTTATTTAGTTTATTTTTTTGTATGTAATTTTCGTTAGCTTTTGTGAATGTTAAACTTCGAAGTAAAACTGGCAAATTAAGAAAAAATGAATACAGCAATATTATACTGGTTGCACTGGTGTCCATTAATTAGTCAGTTAAAAACCAAAATCGCGATATCTCAAAAAACACATAATTAAGTAATATTAAAGTTAGCTGGCGTGTAATAAGCTGTAGGGTTTCACTAACGACATTAATGAACATATACAGAACCAAGTCAAAAATAAGTATCAAAGTCAAAGTGCCTCAATATGAGTGCAGTGATCGTTAACAGCATTACAGATCTCAGTGTTGTTTGTACCGTTGGTGATGATGTCTAAGAGCTCAGTAAGTAGGAACGACTACTATTCTTTTAATGCAGTTTACATCTCTGCAGATCTTGAGGAAAGCACATATCTCATCTCTGAGAGCATTCTAAGCATGCTCAATAGTATTTAGATTGGAAGGCCTAGATGACAAATCCATACGTACAATGATAACCTCTGGAAAAAGTTGTTCTACTAGCCTACCTAGATATGCACGTGCATTATCGACTTGTAGGAGAAATGTTTAGACATAAAGGTCCAGCACATCTTCGAGCACCTACTACATACCACTCCAAAACACCTTCACCAGAAATGTCCCTTTAATGAATATCAGACTGATGAGAGATATCTCTCCATTAGAGCACGCTTGGAATCGTTGTAGAAATCAAATCTATACTCGTCTCTGAATTGTACCGATCGCTTCATTGGTTTTCTATCCAAAAGACAAGAATCTTGATCAATTTAAACCTGTTCGTCTCTGACGAAATAAAGCTACTAGCAGGCTACTGGTTGTTTAACTGGTTGAATGTGCTGTTCCTCACCCATACAATCGAATATAGCTTGGATCATCCAGGGAGTTTGGAACCCTACGTATTTTTTAGCTATACCTTCGAGAAGTTGATTGTGAATTACGAAGTTGTTTCAACAGTTTTGGATCACAGAAAGAACGTATTCAGCCATTTTGCCATTTTCCGCTGACTTCCAAGATCTCCTCACTTAAATTCATCAGTTAAATAATGTTCCAAAACGAATACAACGCATCTATTATCCATTTTTTCACAATCCTAACATGAATTGCGGAATAATTCACAAACAGCCCTTTTTATACTTTAGGCTCATTTGCATCAACTAATTACAGCATCAATCTTTTCCTTTCGACACTCTTAACTCCGCGTTATTTTTCACGACATACATTTAAGTTTGATTTACGTCCAACTCATTCATATCACACTATTACTATTTTCCTGTTAAGCATACTGTAAGTTACAATAAATATAAATCTTAGCCTGAATATTTCTACTTTTTTTTTGCAGCTTTACTTGTTTGACAAAAATCAGAGGTTTATGTATTATCATTACGATGAAGGTTTACCTTTGGTAATTTATAACAATGTAAGATTTCTGCTAAGAAGTATGAAGGTAAGGAATTTGAATAAACTACTCAATTACTATTGGTTTTCGTTGGGTGCATAATCTTGAAAACTCCTTTTTAATCGCCTTAATGTGAAATTGATAAATGAGAGTGGTAGTTCCTAAATCTCATAAAAGGCTCTTCCAATCATATTTGAGATGAAAGAATTGTTTAAACTCTGATAAATTTATCCATTTTTAAATAATTATTAGGCTTCTTATGTTTTTTTGAATGCCTAAGGAAATTCATTTGAGGCTGGTGGGAGCGGGCATATAAATTTTCCTATTTTATTTTTAATCTGCATATATTGATTTATTATATTTTTATTAAGGTGCCATATTGTTGTTTCGGTTAATTAATCACAGAAAATTACCTTTGTAAAATTAAGAAACAGGATTTAAGTTTACGATTTGATTCTTTTCATGTTCCTTCTTTCCTTAATGGTAAATAATTATTAAGACTGAGAGTGATGTGCACCAAGCTTCAGTTAACATTCAGTGTTTTTCAAAACTGCCATTGATTTACAATTTCGATACACCAACATTTGTCTGTTGCTAAATCATTGTTGAATCATCAAAATTTCACTGCCGAATTTTCGTGTGCTGAATTATTCATCAAATTAGAAACGTCATTAGCTCCCACGTTGTTCAAGGTTATCTAAATGGCTGACAGAGACTCCGAATCCTGTGATTTTCACTATTAATTAGATGTAATTACTCTACTGAAAGTTCCCCTCCCCAAAAACAAGCAAAACTAGATATATCTAATTCTTCTGAAAATTCTTGCCATGAAAATTTTAGTCTTCACTTGTTACTCTCTTCTGTAAGGAAGCTGTCATTTTTTGTAATCACACAGATCCAGATATTACGATAAATTTTATTAACAAATCGCATCCAATTTTAGAAACATGATGGCATATCAATTAATCAATAGTGAAGTTTTGTCTAATTGTCTATACCAATGTTTATCTGTACAACCTAAGTAAAGCAAGTACTTGATCAAGTGACAGCAGATCTGCCGGAGGGTTTGCGCATACTGTCCTCAAAATATTAGTTTGGATTATGGATAAAATAAGCAAAAAATTAGGAAGCAATTTATTCTATTAAGTTTATATTAACTGGTTTTCAAACTGTGAAACCCTGAAACTTTTTGTTACCGATATACAGTAAATTATAACAGTAATCAAGAAGTTGTTTTCAATTCAACATGCTATGTAATTAAATTGATAATTTTATGTTAATTTTTTAAAAGTATAGTTACCCCTTTAAATAACAGAAACTTTCAATTTTACATCGTTTATTAATCTTTAATCTCTATCTGTTTTCCTCTATTTATTTTTCCAAGTTCGTGAAATTGAATCTCCCACATCGACCCTGTAGAGACAGTTTTACAGTAGAACGATGCAAGGAAGAATGTATAGAAGGCATTATTAGGAGAAGACTCACTTGCAGGTATGCGTAGATTTAGTCGAAAATTAGTTAATATTTCTCAGTTTCACTTTTCGAAATTTGTTTTAGCATTGTAGATACCATCGTATTACAGATGAAATTAAATTTGGCATATTCTTCACAGTTAAATTAAAAAAAATTCAAGTAGTTAATTTTGACAATCTTAAGAAAAGAATGTTTCTTTTTCAAACTTACTTTAGAATATTTTTATTTACGGAAGAATGATTAATTGTGACACCTCCAGAAAACTAAAGTAAAAACAAAATACGCATTCAGAATAAAATAAAGGAAATTCAAGTACTGTCCTGTGACAGCCTCAACGAATTTTTCCGTGGGAAATTATAGTAAGAAAAAGCGTCTAAAAATGCATTACATATTAAAAAGGGTTGAGACCAGTGTTTATATTTTTTCTGTACTGAGACTTGCTGTGTTTACAGTGACTCTCAACTGATGATCACCAAATAGCGAGAAAATGCTGTTTTGGAATATCACTTTGAAACACTGTCTCACCCCTTTTTAATATTTTTATTTGCATTTCTCTCTTTCATTAGTTTGGGGAAGATGAGGATTAACACATTATTACGCAATGAAGGATTAGAATGATTGAAATCCAATTCAGTCGTATTTGGAGATGAGCACTGGATATTCTCCCAACATCCAACTCCCAAGGATAGGAATTGGTTGAAGACAAAACGTAAATGAACGTCTTTTTAGCAAACTTTTACGGAGGTACTAATAGTTATCCAGTATTTGTGATGTATGTGTGTAACGGCCCATGGTTTCGAATCACCTTGAATCCATGTCTCGATTGACTCCCGAAGGCGTAGAAGTTTGAGGGAAAAAAAACTTCTGGTTTAAGTGGCCATTAATCGGATCAGGAAACTGATAGAAATTTGACAAAATTGCGGTCTACCCATTGACTGAGAACGAATATGTTACTTTCGAGCCAATGTGGAGACATCCGGTTCGAGGCGAAAGATTTTACGTCTAGTAATCAGTAATAGTGCATCTTTTATGAAGGAAAGTGTTTTGTAGTTTGAACATTATTAAGTATCGCCTTATATTGGCTTTACTACAAAACAAGGAATTGATTTGTTTTATTTTGGAGAAGTAGAAGATAATAATAGAAAAACAAGATATAATAATAAGATAGTCTTACTTATTTTAATTATTTATATTCCTACAGATTACCATTTGTTGAAGATAACAGTCTTCCTGAATGCAATAACACACGAGAATTGATAGACTCTATGTCCAAATTAGAAAAAGCAATGCATCAGCCCTGGAATTGCGATTGTCCTGATAAATGTACTGATACCATTTACACACCAGAAATGGAAATACACTACAGAGAATCAAGAGTAGCGGAAGTGGAAATACGATTCGAAACTAAAGCACTAATTTCTGTTACTGAGCATTTCTGGTACACATGGATATTGCTGTTTATAGATACTGGTGGAAGTTTAGGTTTTTTTCTGGGAATTAGTTTTATCACTTTCTCTGAAGTAATTGAGTTTTTAGCTTTACAAGCCCAACAAGTGGTAAGTGCACTTATTTTACATATAAAATATAAATAAAAAAATAAATTGCTGTTCTTCTTATATTAAATGCAGTATTGGTTACGACACTACAAAATCAAATAAAATTCAAAATAAAAATCGTAACATATCCTGTGGTTTTCATTAGAGTGCCAATCTCGGGTGCGGAGTGGCATTCTTAGTTGTATTACTCACTCTAAGCCTATCATATAAGGTTAATTCGACTTATGAAGCCTAAATAGGCTGAAACTACTGTCCCAGATTCCAGAGATGATGGTTCAGGTTGTGTGAACCCATTCCATTTGTACATTTCTTGAGTTTACTTTACATATATCAGAACTTTAATAATTCCAAATTTTGCTTATTTTCAAAGAACCCACAGAATCTTCTGAGGTATCCGAGATATTAGCAGATATCTAAACATATCATTCATTAAATACTCTTATACATTTGAATTTAAAATCATGGTTTTGACAGGTTTTGAGTTCTCAGACAAGAAAGTACGTTTCTGGTGATGTTCTGAAATTTATACAGTTACTTGTAGTCAACGCAGATAACGGAAAAACATCTAGAAGGAATTCAATACAATATATTATAATGATATAGCTTTAAAACTAATATGTAAAGAACGCTTTTAGCATGTTTCTCATAAAAATTCATTGTGTTTATCTTGTTCTTTATTCAGTTCATTTCAGAATTTTCTTTAATTAACTCATTTAATCGTTGGCAAATACACTTAAAAATTTTTAAAAAAATGATATATAATTATAAATCATAGGAAAATATTCCATTACGCAAAGTGAATCTTTATGGAAACTACTTCACACATCTGCCTGAAGTACAAAAGGCAATTTAAACGATAGTTTTAACAGTTAATTTATCATGTTGAAATTATTATTTTTGTTACTTAGAGGATATTCCTAAATTATATTTTTTAATTTTTCTAAAAGTCAATAATAAAAATAAATTCTTAATAAGCTAAGCGAGTTGCTAGCGTGAATTTGATTTTATACTCTTTATTTTTTAAAATTGAATTTTTATATTAGTGAACTGAGGGATCATTGTTTTAAATGCTAGTCCGCTTGATGTATTGTCCCTTTCACTGGGCTGAGTTGTACTGGGGCGGGACCGGACTGAAGAGGGAGTTGAAACCCGAAACGGCGCCGTCTCCGGTACCCAGCAAATAATCTAAAATCAGCTCAGTGAAATTTTTGTTTAGTTATCGTATGTTTTCTAAAGTTTTTCTTTGATGTTTTTAACATTGTACGCACATTAATTTTTATTTCATTACTAATAATAAAAACACACCATTTCATATTAAAAAATGGTTTTTAAAACATTAAAAAAGGGCTGGAATACATTACATTGTCGTGGAGGGCTTTCGGATCTTTTATGCAGCCATCCCTTTTCAATCGTTAATTACATTGAGAAGTTCTGTATGTAAATACAAATAACTCAATGAAATTTAAAAATTATAAACACATGATATCAAAAATATTTCATTACTGTAGTCCCTCTGGGGGGAATTTTCAAGGAGATGAACTTCCTATCGTCTGCTACAAGTACTTCTATTGGAGTCTTCAAAAGAGTATCTTTTTGAGACAGGAACAATAGAAGCATCGTTTATTTCCAAGCATGAACAAGAGATTAATTTAACAGAAGCAAAAATATTATGAAAAGAAATAAAAATTGGGGAGGCTATGGAATCATATTTTATCTCGTTACAAAAACCATATAATACTTTTCTATCAACTGTCAGTATTAAAAATGTATTTAGAAAACAACAGGTTTAAGCAAAACAAAAAGGAGAAAATGAAGAAACTGATAAAGAACGATGGAAAATAGTATTTCTCCAAGGACCAACAACGTATTGAAGAAGAGACAAAATGGAAAAGCAGACAACAGAAGATATTCTTTTTGACGACTCCATTAAAAGGACCTGCAGCAGACGATAGGAAATTCATCGCCTTGAAAAAGTGTATGATAGAGGGACTGTAGTAATGTGGAATTTTGTTTTTGATATCATATATTTATAATTTTTAAATCTCATTGGTTTCTTTCTATATAAATATGTGTTTTTTAAAATACATGTTTTTTTAATATTCATTTTTAGAAATAAAAAAAGATTAAAATACGTACAAAATGCATCAAACTAATTTTTTAAACTATTTTTTTAATATTAGGGATTATTTTTAGTCTGCCTTCGTCCTAGAGAAATAAACGAATTTAGTTCAAATGGTATTTTTTTGCTAATTATTCAAAGTTGTGATATGAACTCGATAGTTTATAATTACTTTAAAATTCGATGCTACCGAGCAGTCACAAATGGAAAGGAGGAATAAGATTTACAACAAATAAGTTTTCAAGAACAATATCCTTAAGATTTTTCATCATATATGAATCGAACATTTGATGATCAAAGAGATGCAATTGTAACTTTTGCCAAAAATATAATACGTTTATGGTCCTTCATTTACCAAGTAGAAAGTTACAGTATTCATAAAGAAAAACGTCCACTATATTTCATTCTACTTTCCAGGAATTGTAAATTTGTCAAATTAGAAGAGAAATTATCATTCGATTCATTACTAATTAGCTTATGTTGTCATTCTTACTTTTTTTCATTCTTACTTATGCTACCTACTGTATCTTACGGATTATATCACATACACGTTTATTGATATAGAACTCTGCTTTGTTTAAGTCTGATGGGACTGGCGGCAACGTCATTATTCTTTGTGTTAATGCGGTATTATTATTGAGGCTTCAAATTCGAGGACCATTTTTCATAACATCATCTGAGGATTGTAGATGATTACATTCGCTAGTGAAACCGGCCGTTTTTTAATTCTATATATGCTTATTTTTAACTTAATTGCATGTGTTGGCGTGATTTTATCAAACTTAATGCACTTTTACACACTGTAATAATTTTTCAGTAAACTTAATTAACAGTATTTTTATGATATTCGAATTTATCTAAATCTGTTCCTTTTGAATATTGAAACGAACGAATGTTTTTTTTAATAATCAATCCTGGAAAGTTGGATAATTGAATGTTTCGTATTTACAGAAATCATTGAACCCACTTTGCAAACTAATAGATTTTTTTTGCTTTTCATTCATATTAGATTCGTTCCAGAAATCGTATGGTTGTGACTAATATTAGAAAGACAAGAAAATCTAAACGTGAAAAAGAAAGCAAAACCTTTTTAAAAACTACTGATATCAGTATCACTGGCCTGGATAAATTATTATCTTCAAGATCGACTACTGTGCAAAAAATTATATGGTCTTTCATTCTTCTATGTTGTTTTTCTATCTCATTTATTCAAATACAACAGCTAATAACAGAATATGTGGATGGAGATCCCGCTACAAGAAGTGAAATGGTAACTTACAACAAAGTGAAGTTTCCTGTACTGACCATGTGTCCATTTAAGCCTTTTACATATAAACTCTATATTCGTGACCTGATAGATCAACATATATCGATATTCAATGTTTCTTCTACTAAAATTTCTAGTCTCGAATTACTACAATACTATAACTTCACAATATCTATGTTATGGAAAGAAAACAATTTTTCTGGTCAATTTACCGGCTACGGTGCAGTAAGTAACTTTTTTCTACATTGTATTTTCAACTTATGTAATTGGCTAAAGTCGGCTGTCTGTCTGTCTGTAACTCAATATAATTAAGCATTAAGGTACCATTGAATCAAGCATACTCAAAATGAATGAAACATTAGTTCCTTTTGTCATTCCATGTTGTTTCCATGAAATTTTATCCTTGGGAACTGACATAGACAACTGAAATTCTAACAAAACATATATTCAAAAGCAAATTATTTTGTTACCACTGCACACATTGTTATGAAATTTGGCATAACTCAGTTTTTTACTCAGTTTTTTACGTTGATTTTGAAACTCAAAACCATTTTTGCCATAGAGGCTTCGTTCACAAGTTAGCGCAGTATTTACATTACACAGGTGAGTCTTAAATGCCTTTTGACGTTGTGGGTCAAAAATAACAATTATTCCATTCTTACTTTTAGTAAAATTTATTTACAAGGACAAACTTTAGATATGGTTGGTATTTATCTACCAGAGCCTGATTTTAGCCATGGACAGTTATATGTTACTATTTCTCGAGCACCTCAAAATCAAGCACGTCGTGCTTGCAACGTCAAAATCAAAATTCTTGAGCGAATAGATCAAGGACATCTGATAAAAGGATCTGATGCTGTTTTTACAAAAAAATGTAGTTTATAAGAAGATATTTACTTTATAGTTGATAGTTGATAATAAAATGATTTTTCTGATTTTTTTATGCCTATTGTCCGACAGGCTTTGCTACTAGGAATTAAATATGTACTCACAAGTACACAGAACTCTGGACTATGCAAAGAACGATTCTTAGTCAGTCGAGTTAGATTCAAAGACAGGTAAAGCAGTGCTTTCTGAATTCGTAAAATACATCCCATATGTGACGCTTTTTACGTTTATAGGAGACGCTGAAGAATGGCCTGAATATACTTTCATTGTGCTAAAATTGGAAACAGCTGATGACAACTTTAAGAATTTAACTAATTATAATACTATTAGATAAAATTAAAGTTTCTTTGTAATATTGTGGTAATGACGATTTCTTAGAATGTGGCAAGTAGGAAGAACAGACAAAAGTTTGAGAATCACTGATGTAGGCTTTCCATATTTTTTTTTCGATTTTTAGATATTAATGGAAAAGGCAAAATTTTAAAATTTTATATTATTCTGTGTAATTATGCAAAATTATTTTCAATAATTTTTGTAACAGTTTAAAAGATAAATTTAGAATTTCTATAAAGGAGAAGAAATATCAATATCTTGAATTTCAGAGGATAATAATTTATATTTACCATTAGAAGAGCAGATAAGGGCAATACAATTACAAAAATATTTGAATGTTATCAGATGCTTGCTCTTTGAAACATTTTCTTTAGTAAGTAATAATCATACACATCCTAATGATATAAGTATTTCCTCATTTAATGTATTTATTAGAATTACCGTAATTACTCGCGTAATTTACGCCATTGCGGAATTTACGCACCGCAAATTTTAAGGACATATTTTGGATTTTTTTCCCCGCATAATTTTCTCAGTGTCGAATGGTAGACTGGTCAATTATAATGGTAAAGGGCCTCATCATGCTCGTCTTAAACTGCCTTCCATCCGATCATAAAACGTTTGCTTTGTGAAGATCGCCTACTGCTCATTAGCCCCCTGCCCCCTTCTAAGGTTTGCTACAGCTGTAGGTAGTGATAAATCTCGCAATCGGTGTACTTGTATATGATGAAAATGATTGTAAAGAGAAGCTTACCTGTAAGTATATTAGTTATTTGGCCAGTTTTAAAGTTCGTAAGAGTTCTATATGCGGAGAAACATGGGAACCGAGCTGCTGGGAGAGAATTTGCAGTATCAGAAGGATTTTTTTATTTCTCGGATAATTTATGCACCCCTTTTTAGAAAAAATTTTTTCCACCAAATAAGTGCGTAAATTACGCGAGTGAATCCGGTACCAATATCTCTGTAGTGGTTTTAATTTTTTTTTTAAATCGTTAGTAATTGTTATTTCATGAACAGTTCAATCGAATTGGAAACACAACAAAATTTATGAACATAAAATAAAAGAATCAAATTTTCATTACAGACATCAGATGAATGCCCGGCAAATAAGAGCACAATTAAAGAAATTCCCACAATGTTTGGGACCTGCATATCATTTACAGAAAGTAAGTATATAGGTATAGGTTGTTTCATATTTTGAGCAGCATTGGAATTTCCATTGTTAATGGAAAATGTTGCTTAAAATGAGGACCCAAAGCTTTTAAATCTAATATTTTGATTTGAGTTTTTAGTCCGAACCTTCGAAAGTGATTTCCAGTCGATATCCCTACAAAATATCACTCTTATTTTAAGATATCTGATATTCGTTATACGGAAAATACTTAATCATTCTTCAATTATGTACTGAAGTCGGGTTATTATGAAAAGTTATATGCAATCGGGTTAACTTCGTGCTCTTCTTTGCTCAGCATTTTATTTTTCTATGAGGTCATTTAAAATCCAACGTTTATAAGGACGAACGTCCACTTGACAATCCAGACCTGGAGCTAAAAATTGAACAGGAGTGCAGGTGCTTCTCAGGAGCTTAGAAATATTCGGGAGGATTTTGCTGCGCAGACTAGGACACTGTCTTGCAGTGAATGGCGAAAATTTTAACATATACTGTTTTAAATTTCACTTATCTTATTTTCTGATATTTTTATTGTTTATTCTACTTAAAAATGTAGGGAAGAAAGAACTTCCGCAAATTAAAATAAACATATTCACAACCCCCCCCCCCCCCCCCCAAAAAAAAAAAAAAAATCCTCAGCAAAAATGAGCACGAAGTTATTGAGTGCAATGGTGTTATTTTGTAGGCATCGACTGAAAGTGTCTTTGGAGGTTCGGACAAAAATATTAAATCAAAATATTGTATCTAAAAGCCTCGGGTCTCACTAAATTAGGCAATATTGTTCCTTAATAATGGAAATTCCGATGCTGCGCGAATTATGAAACAACCCTTATATTAATTTTTTTACTATTATTCATGACTTAGTCGATCAGACTGGTCAATCATAAGTAATGTTGTAACAATTGGAGGTTTCGGGTCGAGGATTTTATGTTGATTTTTCTTCTTCTTGGGATCACCTAGCGCTCTGTAAAATAGGGACTGGATTCTTTTCTTGCGGTTAAAAACGGAAGAATTTTGGGATGAACACCCATTCTCAAGTGATTCCGTTGGAGCCTATATCTTCGAGCACCCGCCATCAGAGGTTGCAAACGGTGATCGAAAGGGGCACTCCAATACATATACTTATTACTAATTACAATCTATTACATTTTATTGAGCTAATCATTGACAATCAATTTTGATAAAGAAAATCTAAGTAATGAGTAATTATCTTTGATCTTATCTAATGTCAATATTTTTTTTTTCGATTGGATTACTCACAATATACTGGTATCAAATGTAAAATCCTGATTATTTAGAAAGAATACAATATTCGAAAAGAAACGAAATAAAAGAACGTCATCTATAATGAATTTCAATTAAGAGAAACCTCGTTATATGACAAAGTATGATCACTTACTTCGCCTAGAAATCATGACGTCAAACATAGAAATGGCGTATTCGAAAAATCAATTCCTGTCAATACGAGAGGGAAACGTTACACAGCCATACCAGGATGTATAATTTGGAACATTTTGCAATATTTCAAGACTAGAGATATATGTATTTCTCAAATGCTGGATAGAATGGCTACTGCAGCAAATTTGTTGGCTTAGTTGGTGAAGGGAATTGTCGGCGAAGGGTCTTTGAGCTGCAAATCGTTCACCACTCCCCGTTTGAAGAAGATTAAGCCAGTGGTCGATGCATACGACTTGACTTAAATATTGTTAGAGCGACTATCAATAAAATTCATAATAAGAATGAACACGCAATGCTTGATATAATTTCCTTTGAAGCTTCAGTCAAACAGTGATCTCAAGGGATGCAAAACATCTTTGCAACGAATTTTTCATATGAAGCTCGGAATGAATTAATGAAGAATAATTCTACATTGACACAGTCAAGTCAGTTTTTAAAAATTAGAAAATTATTTAAATAACAATAATATAAGAATATATTCCTAACTGTTGAAAATACAAAAAATCGAATGTTTTCGTTATGTTTATAAGATTCAGTTAACAATTTTAGCAATAGTCGCTAAATGTCTTAATGATAACAATAAAAAATGTCGCTGTTACATTATGTAAACATCAATCCATAAGAAAATTAAATCATAAACAGTTTTTCTTTCATGAACTGGACTGTACATTATTCAAATTATCAAGATTATCAGATATTTATGAACATCCAATAATTACCTCTATGCTTACAATTAACGTATACAATCTTTTAATATCTTAACAGAAAAGAAATTTTAAAAATCTTAGTGAATCCTAACTTTCATTCAACACTTCATGCAGTTATAGTAACTGATGTTTATTTTTTAGAAGATTCCATAAGTACCTACAGTATTTCTGTAGTTAAATTAATTAGCCACTCTGGTTCTTTGATTAATTTCAGATCATTTAATTATATCTTTGTAAATCAAGTGAGATCTGTATAACAAACACTATAGCAAAGTCTAGATCAATCTTAACATTGATTTGGCGTAATCTTGTAATTAGGATTCCTTGTGGCAAATTGAAATATTTTGGAGTGCTTCCTCAATTTCATCTAAAATAAAATTCCTGAATCTTATTTACAAAAGGTTATGATCATATAACAAAAGAAATAAAGCACAGTTTCACATTAATGCGATATTATTGTTAAACAAAACTGCTTAAAACAAAATTAATTGTAGGAACTGTTAAAACAGATCTCCAAGACGTTTTGACGTATATTACTATAATTTACTAGCCACATATGAGAAATTGAAAACAACAGCCAATATATGGAAATTCGAATATATGGAAATAAGACAGTACAGATAACGGCAATGAGCTGTAAGGAATAAACATAAAAACTTATATAACGTTGCCATAATCTGTCAAGATTCTTTAAAGAAACAGTGTGTTTTTCAATTTTTGTCGAGTTTTTTCTTCTAAATTGATTGATATTTTTATTTTTACTTTTAAGGTTGTACACAAATATTTCGAGGGCTCAACACTAGGGTTTTCTTTACTTTTGAGAGAGACAAATTTGAAATGCCGTATCTGTTTTGGGTAAGTTTATCTTTGTTTTTGGAGCCTTACCTCCTGCGTCCCAGTGGGATCCCTAACCTTATCTTAATTTTATTACTTCTAAGTCTTATAAAATATTGAGACATTTAAATTATAAATGTTATTAGCAAGATTGCAGACTACTTAAAAACTCAAATGATAACTGCACTTAACTTTAATAGTGGTTGGTATTTTATCAAATAGGATTCAGTCCAAGATTTTTTCCGTGTTTCCGTCCACTTGAGTTTAACTTACAATTCACTTTAGGTATGCACTTGTTCCTGATTGAATATACTTTGCTAGAACTAGCACTCATGGTTACGATTACATTGCTTTAACGAAAATCTTGACTTCTTTTCTCTCCATCACCATTTTTTTATGTTATCCAAACACTAAAAGAACGCTGTTATTTTAAAAATATGATTCACGAGGTTGTATCCTGACTGTAATATCTACTTAGCAATACCAATCCTCGTTGTATCAATAGTTGCTAACAATTGCTTTCCTCTTTAATGCACACATACAATTTAATCTTACAAAATTATTATGTGCATCAAACACCTTGAATTCGACCATGTAGAATATTGGACAACATGGTTGATATCTACCTCCAGTAAAATAAGAGAAGTCTCATATGATACTGAATATGTTGCCAGTAGAGCTGTCACTGCTGATATGCCTCCGTTTTCATATAAGAAAATTTTTTCATTTGTTTCAAAGATGTTAATCATAATTGTCTCTCACACTACAGTTGATATGACTATCATCCGAATTTAGAGCTTCTTTTGCTAATATCTTTGTAATTTAATTCTATATGAAATAGTGTGCTCTATATAATGAGACTTCTTATATATCTCAAAAAAACAAAAACAAACAACATGAAATTGATACAAAATCAATTTTTACTCAGTGAAAAATTAATTGATAAACAATATAATAATCCCATAATGGGCAAAAACAGAATAATCTGAAAATCACCAAACTAATAATTGGTGAAAGGTCTACTTATTAATAAAAACAATCAGTAATTACGAAACCGAGTACATTACTGAAATTTCTAGATTCGAGATGGACTGCAAAATTTGTGATCCATTCGAAGTCGCTTTTTTTTTTATTTCATAAAAATTTTCTACTTACTGACAATAAGCAATTTAATGTTCTAAATATTTCTCGTTCTAAATCCTGCACCTTTTTATTAGGCTGAATCACTGTTGGCTACTAGATTCTTAGTTTTATACTTTGTTATCTTCTGTAACTTCAACAGCTATACCTCTCTCTTCATGTAATAAACAGATATATCAAAAAAGTCTATAAAAATTTACTATAGATAAAATGTAATTTTCACTAGACTTTAGATTCTAAAACTAATTGAAATATTTATAAATGCTTTTGATTTTAGTTGCTTGTTCATGATGAAGAAGATAAACCTCAACATATAAATCCTGATAATGCGCTACCTGTGTTTTTCTCAGACGCAATTTATATGGACATCACTCTCTATAAAGTTAGAAGAAAATTAGTATTGTTATTTTTATTTGTTAATTATTCGTTTGAGATGTTTACGTTAGTAGATTTATTTTTTACTTTATACTGTATAGTCTATATATATAAAAATGAATGTATCTTTCTTTATTTCTTTCTTTGTCCTTTATACACTCCTAGGCCCTTTGATCTATCTGGACCAAACTTTGCAGAATTACTCTTTAGGACCCTGCGAAAAAGATAGGCTACCTTAGAACCCGGACCCCCCCCCCCAAGGGGTTGAAAAGGGGTAAAACCCCCTGAAAAACCCAATATCCACCTGGTGGTGAAAGTGAAAAATTCACTCTCCTAATTAGAAGATTAGAAGATGATAAGATAAGAAGATTAGAAGATTTCACCCAAGTCAATTGCAAATAAAAAAAAATTCGCTCTCCTATGGGGGGCAGGGACACCATCGGGTGGGGAGATGGCAACACAAGGGCCTAAGTGTCCCACCCCCGACCGACACCGGGACCTTATATTGAGGGCCCCTCCTCGGGCCCCCCAAGTCAATTGCAAATAAGGAAAAATTTGCTCTCCTTTAGGGAGCAGGGACACCACACTTGGGTGGGAGGAAGCCAACACAAAGGCTGAAGTGTCCCACCCCGACCGACACCGGGTCCTTATATTTAGGGCCCCTTCTCGGGCCCCCCAAGTCAATTGCAGAAAAGGGAAAAATTCGCTCTCCTATTTGGGGCAGGGACACCACACTT
>JAFIDM010105730.1:0-17550 GCA_023159025.1 Thereuonema tuberculata | reverse complement strand
CTGTTTACATTAGAATCACTGTGGGATGTTTGGAATGCGTCGATAGAGAAAGTATCCTATGAGTTTAAGGTAATATTTTGAAATTTATCAGATTTCTTTACTAGGGTTTCGTATCATAAAAACTTAAAGATACCATAATGGAGACTACTTGCTGTAGTAGTCATTGCCACATCCCTGCTTTTCATTTCATTGTCACGTATATACTCTTTAATGGTAGTAGTTATTCGGTCAGCTTTCCATCACTTAATCGAGTCGTGTTGATGCATGTCTGGGAGGTCTGTGGGGACTGGGGCGCTTTGATGGCAACGGAAATAGGCGTGCTCGTACTTTAAGTTGGACCATTAATAATCATTGTAGCAAAATACTAAGAAATCCATCTAGTTATTAAAGTGAGGGATTTCGGGCTCAGTTTTGAGGAATAAGAGGGTGGAAAATATACAAATAGACTTACGTTTTAAGTTGAGTGATAAATATGAATGAAATTTAGTCGTTTTAATATGATGCACATATAAATAGAAACAAATAGACAGACAGACAATAGACAAACAGAGAAATGTTCAAGTGGATAGTAAGATTTCGTATTTATAAGCAGTTATAGTGTAACTGCAATGTTTACATTATCCTCATTATAAGATTACAGAGATACTAACAGAAACAATCTTCAGTTTAGGATCAAAGCACAGTTTCTTCTTGGATTATTAAATTCTTCTAGGACAATCCTTATATAGAATTTGTAGAACACTTGTTTTTGATTACAGTCTATTACAGAAAACAAAAAACCTTCTCAGTCTAAATAGATATTCCTGCTCAAAATTAGAATTTCTTTCTTTGCTATCAAGAACGATCCAACTGATCTTTGTTTTGTTATTAGTAATACGGTATTAATCACTGAAAATAGTTGTGATGAAAACCTTTTTATACTTAAGACGATTAAATTTGTCCAAATTATAGGACATGAATTTATCGAAATTGCTACATAATGCTTTATTAGACCCAAATATACAATTAAATTACGAGCTACCATTCGATTATAATCCATCTACTACATTATCAGTTCTGTATTCTACGATAATGCACTCGTTATAATTTTGGAGCTTTTCATTTTTTATTGGTAATCTACTACTAAAATATAAACCTCCAAGGATAAAGATCTGATTACTTGATTGCTTTTGTATTTCTGTTTGAAATTGCATTCTATAACTTATATCTTACGTTTCTTTTTCTATGTAATACAATTTGCTCGATAATCATGATTTCTATATTACATTAGGATTATTTCATTAAGATTTAAAAATATTTACATAAATTATTATTATGCGCTTACTTAAATATTAAAATGTTTATACAATTACAGAATAGTGAAAAATGAAAAAAATATATTTTTAAGCGGTTCCGACAATCTTTTTACAATATTATGTATTTCGTTTTTCAGTGTTCTATGGATAAAAAGGATACAAGCTGCTTACAAACTCCTAGAATAATTAAGAGAACGTCTGTTTTCGGACACTGTATTACAATTATATTTGGTAAGAATAAAAAAGATAAATTATTTTCAAATCCAGATTCCACAAAAATATTATTTATTTTAATTTGCTAATTTTCATTTTTACAGAAATTTGCAACGTTACAGGTATCTAAATAATAAAAATCAAAAAGTAAAACTGAAAAAAAATTATATTATTTTAATCTTCCTAAAATGTTTTGCTACTTTTCCGCAAATGTAAAATACAATTAAAGATTATCGTATTCAATTCATGAGATTTATGGAAAATTTGATACAACTTGAGAAAAAGAATTCTTTGAAATTATATAATTATAATATGTTTTTATGCATTTCTCATTTCTTATAGATAAGAAAATGGAAGTCAAAGATAGTACTTCGTATATCCGATATAAACTGGAATCAGAATATGTGAAAAAATTAGATTTTATTTTGGGAAAGGTATAGAAAATTTCATTATTTTTTTATTTCTTGTATTTATTTTGATTAAATGCTTTGAATATTTAATTTGTAATTCAGCCAAATAAGCGAAATCATTATTTTTGTAAAATTACTTTTTATTTAGTTTATTTTTTTGTATGTAATTTTCGTTAGCTTTTGTGAATGTTAAACTTCGAAGTAAAACTGGCAAATTAAGAAAAAATGAATACAGCAATATTATACTGGTTGCACTGGTGTCCATTAATTAGTCAGTTAAAAACCAAAATCGCGATATCTCAAAAAACACATAATTAAGTAATATTAAAGTTAGCTGGCGTGTAATAAGCTGTAGGGTTTCACTAACGACATTAATGAACATATACAGAACCAAGTCAAAAATAAGTATCAAAGTCAAAGTGCCTCAATATGAGTGCAGTGATCGTTAACAGCATTACAGATCTCAGTGTTGTTTGTACCGTTGGTGATGATGTCTAAGAGCTCAGTAAGTAGGAACGACTACTATTCTTTTAATGCAGTTTACATCTCTGCAGATCTTGAGGAAAGCACATATCTCATCTCTGAGAGCATTCTAAGCATGCTCAATAGTATTTAGATTGGAAGGCCTAGATGACAAATCCATACGTACAATGATAACCTCTGGAAAAAGTTGTTCTACTAGCCTACCTAGATATGCACGTGCATTATCGACTTGTAGGAGAAATGTTTAGACATAAAGGTCCAGCACATCTTCGAGCACCTACTACATACCACTCCAAAACACCTTCACCAGAAATGTCCCTTTAATGAATATCAGACTGATGAGAGATATCTCTCCATTAGAGCACGCTTGGAATCGTTGTAGAAATCAAATCTATACTCGTCTCTGAATTGTACCGATCGCTTCATTGGTTTTCTATCCAAAAGACAAGAATCTTGATCAATTTAAACCTGTTCGTCTCTGACGAAATAAAGCTACTAGCAGGCTACTGGTTGTTTAACTGGTTGAATGTGCTGTTCCTCACCCATACAATCGAATATAGCTTGGATCATCCAGGGAGTTTGGAACCCTACGTATTTTTTAGCTATACCTTCGAGAAGTTGATTGTGAATTACGAAGTTGTTTCAACAGTTTTGGATCACAGAAAGAACGTATTCAGCCATTTTGCCATTTTCCGCTGACTTCCAAGATCTCCTCACTTAAATTCATCAGTTAAATAATGTTCCAAAACGAATACAACGCATCTATTATCCATTTTTTCACAATCCTAACATGAATTGCGGAATAATTCACAAACAGCCCTTTTTATACTTTAGGCTCATTTGCATCAACTAATTACAGCATCAATCTTTTCCTTTCGACACTCTTAACTCCGCGTTATTTTTCACGACATACATTTAAGTTTGATTTACGTCCAACTCATTCATATCACACTATTACTATTTTCCTGTTAAGCATACTGTAAGTTACAATAAATATAAATCTTAGCCTGAATATTTCTACTTTTTTTTTGCAGCTTTACTTGTTTGACAAAAATCAGAGGTTTATGTATTATCATTACGATGAAGGTTTACCTTTGGTAATTTATAACAATGTAAGATTTCTGCTAAGAAGTATGAAGGTAAGGAATTTGAATAAACTACTCAATTACTATTGGTTTTCGTTGGGTGCATAATCTTGAAAACTCCTTTTTAATCGCCTTAATGTGAAATTGATAAATGAGAGTGGTAGTTCCTAAATCTCATAAAAGGCTCTTCCAATCATATTTGAGATGAAAGAATTGTTTAAACTCTGATAAATTTATCCATTTTTAAATAATTATTAGGCTTCTTATGTTTTTTTGAATGCCTAAGGAAATTCATTTGAGGCTGGTGGGAGCGGGCATATAAATTTTCCTATTTTATTTTTAATCTGCATATATTGATTTATTATATTTTTATTAAGGTGCCATATTGTTGTTTCGGTTAATTAATCACAGAAAATTACCTTTGTAAAATTAAGAAACAGGATTTAAGTTTACGATTTGATTCTTTTCATGTTCCTTCTTTCCTTAATGGTAAATAATTATTAAGACTGAGAGTGATGTGCACCAAGCTTCAGTTAACATTCAGTGTTTTTCAAAACTGCCATTGATTTACAATTTCGATACACCAACATTTGTCTGTTGCTAAATCATTGTTGAATCATCAAAATTTCACTGCCGAATTTTCGTGTGCTGAATTATTCATCAAATTAGAAACGTCATTAGCTCCCACGTTGTTCAAGGTTATCTAAATGGCTGACAGAGACTCCGAATCCTGTGATTTTCACTATTAATTAGATGTAATTACTCTACTGAAAGTTCCCCTCCCCAAAAACAAGCAAAACTAGATATATCTAATTCTTCTGAAAATTCTTGCCATGAAAATTTTAGTCTTCACTTGTTACTCTCTTCTGTAAGGAAGCTGTCATTTTTTGTAATCACACAGATCCAGATATTACGATAAATTTTATTAACAAATCGCATCCAATTTTAGAAACATGATGGCATATCAATTAATCAATAGTGAAGTTTTGTCTAATTGTCTATACCAATGTTTATCTGTACAACCTAAGTAAAGCAAGTACTTGATCAAGTGACAGCAGATCTGCCGGAGGGTTTGCGCATACTGTCCTCAAAATATTAGTTTGGATTATGGATAAAATAAGCAAAAAATTAGGAAGCAATTTATTCTATTAAGTTTATATTAACTGGTTTTCAAACTGTGAAACCCTGAAACTTTTTGTTACCGATATACAGTAAATTATAACAGTAATCAAGAAGTTGTTTTCAATTCAACATGCTATGTAATTAAATTGATAATTTTATGTTAATTTTTTAAAAGTATAGTTACCCCTTTAAATAACAGAAACTTTCAATTTTACATCGTTTATTAATCTTTAATCTCTATCTGTTTTCCTCTATTTATTTTTCCAAGTTCGTGAAATTGAATCTCCCACATCGACCCTGTAGAGACAGTTTTACAGTAGAACGATGCAAGGAAGAATGTATAGAAGGCATTATTAGGAGAAGACTCACTTGCAGGTATGCGTAGATTTAGTCGAAAATTAGTTAATATTTCTCAGTTTCACTTTTCGAAATTTGTTTTAGCATTGTAGATACCATCGTATTACAGATGAAATTAAATTTGGCATATTCTTCACAGTTAAATTAAAAAAAATTCAAGTAGTTAATTTTGACAATCTTAAGAAAAGAATGTTTCTTTTTCAAACTTACTTTAGAATATTTTTATTTACGGAAGAATGATTAATTGTGACACCTCCAGAAAACTAAAGTAAAAACAAAATACGCATTCAGAATAAAATAAAGGAAATTCAAGTACTGTCCTGTGACAGCCTCAACGAATTTTTCCGTGGGAAATTATAGTAAGAAAAAGCGTCTAAAAATGCATTACATATTAAAAAGGGGTGAGACAGTGTTTCAAAGTGATATTCCAAAACAGCATTTTCTCGCTATTTGGTGATCATCAGTTGAGAGTCACTGTAAACACAGCAAGTCTCAGTACAGAAAAAATATAAACACTGGTCTCAACCCTTTTTAATATTTTTATTTGCATTTCTCTCTTTCATTAGTTTGGGGAAGATGAGGATTAACACATTATTACGCAATGAAGGATTAGAATGATTGAAATCCAATTCAGTCGTATTTGGAGATGAGCACTGGATATTCTCCCAACATCCAACTCCCAAGGATAGGAATTGGTTGAAGACAAAACGTAAATGAACGTCTTTTTAGCAAACTTTTACGGAGGTACTAATAGTTATCCAGTATTTGTGATGTATGTGTGTAACGGCCCATGGTTTCGAATCACCTTGAATCCATGTCTCGATTGACTCCCGAAGGCGCAGAAGTTTGAGGGAAAAAAAACTTCTGGTTTAAGTGGCCATTAATCGGATCAGGAAACTGATAGAAATTTGACAAAATTGCGGTCTACCCATTGACTGAGAACGAATATGTTACTTTCGAGCCAATGTGGAGACATCCGGTTCGAGGCGAAAGATTTTACGTCTAGTAATCAGTAATAGTGCATCTTTTATGAAGGAAAGTGTTTTGTAGTTTGAACATTATTAAGTATCGCCTTATATTGGCTTTACTACAAAACAAGGAATTGATTTGTTTTATTTTGGAGAAGTAGAAGATAATAATAGAAAAACAAGATATAATAATAAGATAGTCTTACTTATTTTAATTATTTATATTCCTACAGATTACCATTTGTTGAAGATAACAGTCTTCCTGAATGCAATAACACACGAGAATTGATAGACTCTATGTCCAAATTAGAAAAAGCAATGCATCAGCCCTGGAATTGCGATTGTCCTGATAAATGTACTGATACCATTTACACACCAGAAATGGAAATACACTACAGAGAATCAAGAGTAGCGGAAGTGGAAATACGATTCGAAACTAAAGCACTAATTTCTGTTACTGAGCATTTCTGGTACACATGGATATTGCTGTTTATAGATACTGGTGGAAGTTTAGGTTTTTTTCTGGGAATTAGTTTTATCACTTTCTCTGAAGTAATTGAGTTTTTAGCTTTACAAGCCCAACAAGTGGTAAGTGCACTTATTTTACATATAAAATATAAATAAAAAAATAAATTGCTGTTCTTCTTATATTAAATGCAGTATTGGTTACGACACTACAAAATCAAATAAAATTCAAAATAAAAATCGTAACATATCCTGTGGTTTTCATTAGAGTGCCAATCTCGGGTGCGGAGTGGCATTCTTAGTTGTATTACTCACTCTAAGCCTATCATATAAGGTTAATTCGACTTATGAAGCCTAAATAGGCTGAAACTACTGTCCCAGATTCCAGAGATGATGGTTCAGGTTGTGTGAACCCATTCCATTTGTACATTTCTTGAGTTTACTTTACATATATCAGAACTTTAATAATTCCAAATTTTGCTTATTTTCAAAGAACCCACAGAATCTTCTGAGGTATCCGAGATATTAGCAGATATCTAAACATATCATTCATTAAATACTCTTATACATTTGAATTTAAAATCATGGTTTTGACAGGTTTTGAGTTCTCAGACAAGAAAGTACGTTTCTGGTGATGTTCTGAAATTTATACAGTTACTTGTAGTCAACGCAGATAACGGAAAAACATCTAGAAGGAATTCAATACAATATATTATAATGATATAGCTTTAAAACTAATATGTAAAGAACGCTTTTAGCATGTTTCTCATAAAAATTCATTGTGTTTATCTTGTTCTTTATTCAGTTCATTTCAGAATTTTCTTTAATTAACTCATTTAATCGTTGGCAAATACACTTAAAAATTTTTAAAAAAATGATATATAATTATAAATCATAGGAAAATATTCCATTACGCAAAGTGAATCTTTATGGAAACTACTTCACACATCTGCCTGAAGTACAAAAGGCAATTTAAACGATAGTTTTAACAGTTAATTTATCATGTTGAAATTATTATTTTTGTTACTTAGAGGATATTCCTAAATTATATTTTTTAATTTTTCTAAAAGTCAATAATAAAAATAAATTCTTAATAAGCTAAGCGAGTTGCTAGCGTGAATTTGATTTTATACTCTTTATTTTTTTAATTGAATTTTTATATTAGTGAACTGAGGGATCATTGTTTTAAATGCTAGTCCGCTTGATGTATTGTCCCTTTCACTGGGCTGAGTTGTACTGGGGCGGGACCGGACTGAAGAGGGAGTTGAAACCCGAAACGGCGCCGTCTCCGGTACCCAGCAAATAATCTAAAATCAGCTCAGTGAAATTTTTGTTTAGTTATCGTATGTTTTCTAAAGTTTTTCTTTGATGTTTTTAACATTGTACGCACATTAATTTTTATTTCATTACTAATAATAAAAACACACCATTTCATATTAAAAAATGGTTTTTAAAACATTAAAAAAGGGCTGGAATACATTACATTGTCGTGGAGGGCTTTCGGATCTTTTATGCAGCCATCCCTTTTCAATCGTTAATTACATTGAGAAGTTCTGTATGTAAATACAAATAACTCAATGAAATTTAAAAATTATAAACACATGATATCAAAAATATTTCATTACTGTAGTCCCTCTGGGGGGAATTTTCAAGGAGATGAACTTCCTATCGTCTGCTACAAGTACTTCTATTGGAGTCTTCAAAAGAGTATCTTTTTGAGACAGGAACAATAGAAGCATCGTTTATTTCCAAGCATGAACAAGAGATTAATTTAACAGAAGCAAAAATATTATGAAAAGAAATAAAAATTGGGGAGGCTATGGAATCATATTTTATCTCGTTACAAAAACCATATAATACTTTTCTATCAACTGTCAGTATTAAAAATGTATTTAGAAAACAACAGGTTTAAGCAAAACAAAAAGGAGAAAATGAAGAAACTGATAAAGAACGATGGAAAATAGTATTTCTCCAAGGACCAACAACGTATTGAAGAAGAGACAAAATGGAAAAGCAGACAACAGAAGATATTCTTTTTGACGACTCCATTAAAAGGACCTGCAGCAGACGATAGGAAATTCATCGCCTTGAAAAAGTGTATGATAGAGGGACTGTAGTAATGTGGAATTTTGTTTTTGATATCATATATTTATAATTTTTAAATCTCATTGGTTTCTTTCTATATAAATATGTGTTTTTTAAAATACATGTTTTTTTAATATTCATTTTTAGAAATAAAAAAAGATTAAAATACGTACAAAATGCATCAAACTAATTTTTTAAACTATTTTTTTAATATTAGGGATTATTTTTAGTCTGCCTTCGTCCTAGAGAAATAAACGAATTTAGTTCAAATGGTATTTTTTTGCTAATTATTCAAAGTTGTGATATGAACTCGATAGTTTATAATTACTTTAAAATTCGATGCTACCGAGCAGTCACAAATGGAAAGGAGGAATAAGATTTACAACAAATAAGTTTTCAAGAACAATATCCTTAAGATTTTTCATCATATATGAATCGAACATTTGATGATCAAAGAGATGCAATTGTAACTTTTGCCAAAAATATAATACGTTTATGGTCCTTCATTTACCAAGTAGAAAGTTACAGTATTCATAAAGAAAAACGTCCACTATATTTCATTCTACTTTCCAGGAATTGTAAATTTGTCAAATTAGAAGAGAAATTATCATTCGATTCATTACTAATTAGCTTATGTTGTCATTCTTACTTTTTTTCATTCTTACTTATGCTACCTACTGTATCTTACGGATTATATCACATACACGTTTATTGATATAGAACTCTGCTTTGTTTAAGTCTGATGGGACTGGCGGCAACGTCATTATTCTTTGTGTTAATGCGGTATTATTATTGAGGCTTCAAATTCGAGGACCATTTTTCATAACATCATCTGAGGATTGTAGATGATTACATTCGCTAGTGAAACCGGCCGTTTTTTAATTCTATATATGCTTATTTTTAACTTAATTGCATGTGTTGGCGTGATTTTATCAAACTTAATGCACTTTTACACACTGTAATAATTTTTCAGTAAACTTAATTAACAGTATTTTTATGATATTCGAATTTATCTAAATCTGTTCCTTTTGAATATTGAAACGAACGAATGTTTTTTTTAATAATCAATCCTGGAAAGTTGGATAATTGAATGTTTCGTATTTACAGAAATCATTGAACCCACTTTGCAAACTAATAGATTTTTTTTGCTTTTCATTCATATTAGATTCGTTCCAGAAATCGTATGGTTGTGACTAATATTAGAAAGACAAGAAAATCTAAACGTGAAAAAGAAAGCAAAACCTTTTTAAAAACTACTGATATCAGTATCACTGGCCTGGATAAATTATTATCTTCAAGATCGACTACTGTGCAAAAAATTATATGGTCTTTCATTCTTCTATGTTGTTTTTCTATCTCATTTATTCAAATACAACAGCTAATAACAGAATATGTGGATGGAGATCCCGCTACAAGAAGTGAAATGGTAACTTACAACAAAGTGAAGTTTCCTGTACTGACCATGTGTCCATTTAAGCCTTTTACATATAAACTCTATATTCGTGACCTGATAGATCAACATATATCGATATTCAATGTTTCTTCTACTAAAATTTCTAGTCTCGAATTACTACAATACTATAACTTCACAATATCTATGTTATGGAAAGAAAACAATTTTTCTGGTCAATTTACCGGCTACGGTGCAGTAAGTAACTTTTTTCTACATTGTATTTTCAACTTATGTAATTGGCTAAAGTCGGCTGTCTGTCTGTCTGTAACTCAATATAATTAAGCATTAAGGTACCATTGAATCAAGCATACTCAAAATGAATGAAACATTAGTTCCTTTTGTCATTCCATGTTGTTTCCATGAAATTTTATCCTTGGGAACTGACATAGACAACTGAAATTCTAACAAAACATATATTCAAAAGCAAATTATTTTGTTACCACTGCACACATTGTTATGAAATTTGGCATAACTCAGTTTTTTACTCAGTTTTTTACGTTGATTTTGAAACTCAAAACCATTTTTGCCATAGAGGCTTCGTTCACAAGTTAGCGCAGTATTTACATTACACAGGTGAGTCTTAAATGCCTTTTGACGTTGTGGGTCAAAAATAACAATTATTCCATTCTTACTTTTAGTAAAATTTATTTACAAGGACAAACTTTAGATATGGTTGGTATTTATCTACCAGAGCCTGATTTTAGCCATGGACAGTTATATGTTACTATTTCTCGAGCACCTCAAAATCAAGCACGTCGTGCTTGCAACGTCAAAATCAAAATTCTTGAGCGAATAGATCAAGGACATCTGATAAAAGGATCTGATGCTGTTTTTACAAAAAAATGTAGTTTATAAGAAGATATTTACTTTATAGTTGATAGTTGATAATAAAATGATTTTTCTGATTTTTTTATGCCTATTGTCCGACAGGCTTTGCTACTAGGAATTAAATATGTACTCACAAGTACACAGAACTCTGGACTATGCAAAGAACGATTCTTAGTCAGTCGAGTTAGATTCAAAGACAGGTAAAGCAGTGCTTTCTGAATTCGTAAAATACATCCCATATGTGACGCTTTTTACGTTTATAGGAGACGCTGAAGAATGGCCTGAATATACTTTCATTGTGCTAAAATTGGAAACAGCTGATGACAACTTTAAGAATTTAACTAATTATAATACTATTAGATAAAATTAAAGTTTCTTTGTAATATTGTGGTAATGACGATTTCTTAGAATGTGGCAAGTAGGAAGAACAGACAAAAGTTTGAGAATCACTGATGTAGGCTTTCCATATTTTTTTTTCGATTTTTAGATATTAATGGAAAAGGCAAAATTTTAAAATTTTATATTATTCTGTGTAATTATGCAAAATTATTTTCAATAATTTTTGTAACAGTTTAAAAGATAAATTTAGAATTTCTATAAAGGAGAAGAAATATCAATATCTTGAATTTCAGAGGATAATAATTTATATTTACCATTAGAAGAGCAGATAAGGGCAATACAATTACAAAAATATTTGAATGTTATCAGATGCTTGCTCTTTGAAACATTTTCTTTAGTAAGTAATAATCATACACATCCTAATGATATAAGTATTTCCTCATTTAATGTATTTATTAGAATTACCGTAATTACTCGCGTAATTTACGCCATTGCGGAATTTACGCACCGCAAATTTTAAGGACATATTTTGGATTTTTTTCCCCGCATAATTTTCTCAGTGTCGAATGGTAGACTGGTCAATTATAATGGTAAAGGGCCTCATCATGCTCGTCTTAAACTGCCTTCCATCCGATCATAAAACGTTTGCTTTGTGAAGATCGCCTACTGCTCATTAGCCCCCTGCCCCCTTCTAAGGTTTGCTACAGCTGTAGGTAGTGATAAATCTCGCAATCGGTGTACTTGTATATGATGAAAATGATTGTAAAGAGAAGCTTACCTGTAAGTATATTAGTTATTTGGCCAGTTTTAAAGTTCGTAAGAGTTCTATATGCGGAGAAACATGGGAACCGAGCTGCTGGGAGAGAATTTGCAGTATCAGAAGGATTTTTTTATTTCTCGGATAATTTATGCACCCCTTTTTAGAAAAAATTTTTTCCACCAAATAAGTGCGTAAATTACGCGAGTGAATCCGGTACCAATATCTCTGTAGTGGTTTTAATTTTTTTTTTAAATCGTTAGTAATTGTTATTTCATGAACAGTTCAATCGAATTGGAAACACAACAAAATTTATGAACATAAAATAAAAGAATCAAATTTTCATTACAGACATCAGATGAATGCCCGGCAAATAAGAGCACAATTAAAGAAATTCCCACAATGTTTGGGACCTGCATATCATTTACAGAAAGTAAGTATATAGGTATAGGTTGTTTCATATTTTGAGCAGCATTGGAATTTCCATTGTTAATGGAAAATGTTGCTTAAAATGAGGACCCAAAGCTTTTAAATCTAATATTTTGATTTGAGTTTTTAGTCCGAACCTTCGAAAGTGATTTCCAGTCGATATCCCTACAAAATATCACTCTTATTTTAAGATATCTGATATTCGTTATACGGAAAATACTTAATCATTCTTCAATTATGTACTGAAGTCGGGTTATTATGAAAAGTTATATGCAATCGGGTTAACTTCGTGCTCTTCTTTGCTCAGCATTTTATTTTTCTATGAGGTCATTTAAAATCCAACGTTTATAAGGACGAACGTCCACTTGACAATCCAGACCTGGAGCTAAAAATTGAACAGGAGTGCAGGTGCTTCTCAGGAGCTTAGAAATATTCGGGAGGATTTTGCTGCGCAGACTAGGACACTGTCTTGCAGTGAATGGCGAAAATTTTAACATATACTGTTTTAAATTTCACTTATCTTATTTTCTGATATTTTTATTGTTTATTCTACTTAAAAATGTAGGGAAGAAAGAACTTCCGCAAATTAAAATAAACATATTCACAACCCCCCCCCCCCCCCCCCAAAAAAAAAAAAAAAATCCTCAGCAAAAATGAGCACGAAGTTATTGAGTGCAATGGTGTTATTTTGTAGGCATCGACTGAAAGTGTCTTTGGAGGTTCGGACAAAAATATTAAATCAAAATATTGTATCTAAAAGCCTCGGGTCTCACTAAATTAGGCAATATTGTTCCTTAATAATGGAAATTCCGATGCTGCGCGAATTATGAAACAACCCTTATATTAATTTTTTTACTATTATTCATGACTTAGTCGATCAGACTGGTCAATCATAAGTAATGTTGTAACAATTGGAGGTTTCGGGTCGAGGATTTTATGTTGATTTTTCTTCTTCTTGGGATCACCTAGCGCTCTGTAAAATAGGGACTGGATTCTTTTCTTGCGGTTAAAAACGGAAGAATTTTGGGATGAACACCCATTCTCAAGTGATTCCGTTGGAGCCTATATCTTCGAGCACCCGCCATCAGAGGTTGCAAACGGTGATCGAAAGGGGCACTCCAATACATATACTTATTACTAATTACAATCTATTACATTTTATTGAGCTAATCATTGACAATCAATTTTGATAAAGAAAATCTAAGTAATGAGTAATTATCTTTGATCTTATCTAATGTCAATATTTTTTTTTTTCGATTGGATTACTCACAATATACTGGTATCAAATGTAAAATCCTGATTATTTAGAAAGAATACAATATTCGAAAAGAAACGAAATAAAAGAACGTCATCTATAATGAATTTCAATTAAGAGAAACCTCGTTATATGACAAAGTATGATCACTTACTTCGCCTAGAAATCATGACGTCAAACATAGAAATGGCGTATTCGAAAAATCAATTCCTGTCAATACGAGAGGGAAACGTTACACAGCCATACCAGGATGTATAATTTGGAACATTTTGCAATATTTCAAGACTAGAGATATATGTATTTCTCAAATGCTGGATAGAATGGCTACTGCAGCAAATTTGTTGGCTTAGTTGGTGAAGGGAATTGTCGGCGAAGGGTCTTTGAGCTGCAAATCGTTCACCACTCCCCGTTTGAAGAAGATTAAGCCAGTGGTCGATGCATACGACTTGACTTAAATATTGTTAGAGCGACTATCAATAAAATTCATAATAAGAATGAACACGCAATGCTTGATATAATTTCCTTTGAAGCTTCAGTCAAACAGTGATCTCAAGGGATGCAAAACATCTTTGCAACGAATTTTTCATATGAAGCTCGGAATGAATTAATGAAGAATAATTCTACATTGACACAGTCAAGTCAGTTTTTAAAAATTAGAAAATTATTTAAATAACAATAATATAAGAATATATTCCTAACTGTTGAAAATACAAAAAATCGAATGTTTTCGTTATGTTTATAAGATTCAGTTAACAATTTTAGCAATAGTCGCTAAATGTCTTAATGATAACAATAAAAAATGTCGCTGTTACATTATGTAAACATCAATCCATAAGAAAATTAAATCATAAACAGTTTTTCTTTCATGAACTGGACTGTACATTATTCAAATTATCAAGATTATCAGATATTTATGAACATCCAATAATTACCTCTATGCTTACAATTAACGTATACAATCTTTTAATATCTTAACAGAAAAGAAATTTTAAAAATCTTAGTGAATCCTAACTTTCATTCAACACTTCATGCAGTTATAGTAACTGATGTTTATTTTTTAGAAGATTCCATAAGTACCTACAGTATTTCTGTAGTTAAATTAATTAGCCACTCTGGTTCTTTGATTAATTTCAGATCATTTAATTATATCTTTGTAAATCAAGTGAGATCTGTATAACAAACACTATAGCAAAGTCTAGATCAATCTTAACATTGATTTGGCGTAATCTTGTAATTAGGATTCCTTGTGGCAAATTGAAATATTTTGGAGTGCTTCCTCAATTTCATCTAAAATAAAATTCCTGAATCTTATTTACAAAAGGTTATGATCATATAACAAAAGAAATAAAGCACAGTTTCACATTAATGCGATATTATTGTTAAACAAAACTGCTTAAAACAAAATTAATTGTAGGAACTGTTAAAACAGATCTCCAAGACGTTTTGACGTATATTACTATAATTTACTAGCCACATATGAGAAATTGAAAACAACAGCCAATATATGGAAATTCGAATATATGGAAATAAGACAGTACAGATAACGGCAATGAGCTGTAAGGAATAAACATAAAAACTTATATAACGTTGCCATAATCTGTCAAGATTCTTTAAAGAAACAGTGTGTTTTTCAATTTTTGTCGAGTTTTTTCTTCTAAATTGATTGATATTTTTATTTTTACTTTTAAGGTTGTACACAAATATTTCGAGGGCTCAACACTAGGGTTTTCTTTACTTTTGAGAGAGACAAATTTGAAATGCCGTATCTGTTTTGGGTAAGTTTATCTTTGTTTTTGGAGCCTTACCTCCTGCGTCCCAGTGGGATCCCTAACCTTATCTTAATTTTATTACTTCTAAGTCTTATAAAATATTGAGACATTTAAATTATAAATGTTATTAGCAAGATTGCAGACTACTTAAAAACTCAAATGATAACTGCACTTAACTTTAATAGTGGTTGGTATTTTATCAAATAGGATTCAGTCCAAGATTTTTTCCGTGTTTCCGTCCACTTGAGTTTAACTTACAATTCACTTTAGGTATGCACTTGTTCCTGATTGAATATACTTTGCTAGAACTAGCACTCATGGTTACGATTACATTGCTTTAACGAAAATCTTGACTTCTTTTCTCTCCATCACCATTTTTTTATGTTATCCAAACACTAAAAGAACGCTGTTATTTTAAAAATATGATTCACGAGGTTGTATCCTGACTGTAATATCTACTTAGCAATACCAATCCTCGTTGTATCAATAGTTGCTAACAATTGCTTTCCTCTTTAATGCACACATACAATTTAATCTTACAAAATTATTATGTGCATCAAACACCTTGAATTCGACCATGTAGAATATTGGACAACATGGTTGATATCTACCTCCAGTAAAATAAGAGAAGTCTCATATGATACTGAATATGTTGCCAGTAGAGCTGTCACTGCTGATATGCCTCCGTTTTCATATAAGAAAATTTTTTCATTTGTTTCAAAGATGTTAATCATAATTGTCTCTCACACTACAGTTGATATGACTATCATCCGAATTTAGAGCTTCTTTTGCTAATATCTTTGTAATTTAATTCTATATGAAATAGTGTGCTCTATATAATGAGACTTCTTATATATCTCAAAAAAACAAAAACAAACAACATGAAATTGATACAAAATCAATTTTTACTCAGTGAAAAATTAATTGATAAACAATATAATAATCCCATAATGGGCAAAAACAGAATAATCTGAAAATCACCAAACTAATAATTGGTGAAAGGTCTACTTATTAATAAAAACAATCAGTAATTACGAAACCGAGTACATTACTGAAATTTCTAGATTCGAGATGGACTGCAAAATTTGTGATCCATTCGAAGTCGCTTTTTTTTTTATTTCATAAAAATTTTCTACTTACTGACAATAAGCAATTTAATGTTCTAAATATTTCTCGTTCTAAATCCTGCACCTTTTTATTAGGCTGAATCACTGTTGGCTACTAGATTCTTAGTTTTATACTTTGTTATCTTCTGTAACTTCAACAGCTATACCTCTCTCTTCATGTAATAAACAGATATATCAAAAAAGTCTATAAAAATTTACTATAGATAAAATGTAATTTTCACTAGACTTTAGATTCTAAAACTAATTGAAATATTTATAAATGCTTTTGATTTTAGTTGCTTGTTCATGATGAAGAAGATAAACCTCAACATATAAATCCTGATAATGCGCTACCTGTGTTTTTCTCAGACGCAATTTATATGGACATCACTCTCTATAAAGTTAGAAGAAAATTAGTATTGTTATTTTTATTTGTTAATTATTCGTTTGAGATGTTTACGTTAGTAGATTTATTTTTTACTTTATACTGTATAGTCTATATATATAAAAATGAATGTATCTTTCTTTATTTCTTTCTTTGTCCTTTATACACTCCTAGGCCCTTTGATCTATCTGGACCAAACTTTGCAGAATTACTCTTTAGGACCCTGCGAAAAAGATAGGCTACCTTAGAACCCGGACCCCCCCCCCCAAGGGGTTGAAAAGGGGTAAAACCCCCTGAAAAACCCAATATCCACCTGGTGGTGAAAGTGAAAAATTCACTCTCCTAATTAGAAGATTAGAAGATGATAAGATAAGAAGATTAGAAGATTTCACCCAAGTCAATTGCAAATAAAAAAAAATTCGCTCTCCTATGGGGGGCAGAGACACCATCGGGTGGGGAGATGGCAACACAAGGGCCTAAGTGTCCCACCCCCGACCGACACCGGGACCTTATATTGAGGGCCCCTCCTCGGACCCCCCAAGTCAATTGCAAATAAGGAAAAATTTGCTCTCCTTTAGGGAGCAGGGACACCACACTTGGGTGGGAGGAAGCCAACACAAAGGCTGAAGTGTCCCACCCCGACCGACACCGGGTCCTTATATTTAGGGCCCCTTCTCGGGCCCCCCAAGTCAATTGCAGAAAAGGGAAAAATTCGCTCTCCTATTTGGGGCAGGGACACCACACTT
>JAFIDM010105728.1:0-17558 GCA_023159025.1 Thereuonema tuberculata | reverse complement strand
CAATTGCATTTTTTAAACAATTTCAGTTGAGGAATCGTGTTGATGATATTTACCTTGGAGTATCAATTACTGCTGATTGCAATGTACTAAAAACTCCCCAAGAAAGTCCAGAAAGACTGAAACTGACACCAGGTAAGTTTCTTACTAAGTATTGTAAGACTTTGGAAAAATCTGTATTCAATTTGCCTCATATTAAAAGAATTTCTGATGGTGCATTAGTTTTTAATTGTTTCCTGAGCTCAGTTTACCGACTTTTTATGTTATAGTGTTTTATAATAATTCTTTTAATTTATATAATTGTTTATATGTATTTTACTCATGTATGTGCTTTTTCATATTTAGACAATTTAGTTAACTTTTTTTTTTTTTCCTAAGGACTTATTCTTCTTTTGTCTTAAAACTTTTTAATTTGTTAAGGTTTAATATTGTTTAATATTTCTATCTATGTTTTGATTTTGATATAAGGGTCATTCAAATAGAAACGAGCTAAAGGACATAGAAAAATGCAGAATGGGTTTATTGTGGGATTTTCGACACTAACATAGATGCATCTCTAAGAGTTATGACTCAGTGACAGGTGGCACAGCAATGATGCGAACAAAAGGTGCATCTGCTTTTGTTCAAGACATCGTGCTAGTATACCATCCTAACAGCACGTCTTTGTCACATGTTAAAGAATAGAGTAAGCAATATCGAGGAGGTGGTCATCTGTTACTGATGATTCGATACCAGGTCAAGCACACCATAACTATCAGCAACTCTGCTGTAGCAGAAGTTGACAGCCTTAGGCCATAATCCAGAAGAATCATGATGGAAGTACTTGCCAACAAAGTTGGAATAAATGTTGCACAGCATTTCAAGGATCATGTGCAATGCTATAAGATTTGTGTACAGTGAGATTCTGTGCAGAAAAACATTCACAAGGGTCTTTCCATGGATCATTTGATCCGATATCAAAAGGAAAGTCGATGTTTCTTTAACAGAATCATTGTGGGAGATGAAACATGTCTTGCTAAGAAGCTCTTTGGCTTGTTTTCATTTGAATGATCCTTATATAAACAAGAAGAAATAAAGCATAACTTTTTTTTTTTTTTACTTTTTGGTATACATAGCTACCAAATTAGACTGTAGGTTTAATCAAATTCCTAGATAAAGTGACTTAATCAAGTAGTTGAATCCTCACTATTTGGTAGCTTGGGAAAGGCGTAACTGGTGCTTTTTGTAACTTTTACTGATTAACTTTTGATAGTTGTGTACAGTGGCAAAGCAGGGAATAGAAAATGCAGAAGGAAAAAAACGTATTCTCTTACAACAAAGATGAGGTGATATTGCAACAGTTTTGGAGTGCTATTCAATGATCTTCAGAATATAATGACACATTTAGAAGAGTTTAAATGACAAGTGGACGGTGAATATTAACAGTAAATGATCTATTGCTATCATTCCCCTCCCAATCCAATCTCACCTAATTCCTTGAAGATGGAAGACACATTGCATTCTGAAACTGGAGGACCATCACTTCATCTTTATTTTAAGTATCTGTGTTGTTTATAATCAATTTTTGTAGCTAATTTTTAAACAAGTTATTTAGAAAATAAAACATAAAATCAGAAATGCATAAAATACATCTACTTTTAACTTAATGATTAATATTCAGTTAATTAATCATTGGTTTTTTTCCCCCTTATGATTCTAGTGAAAGCCGAAGAAGTGCAGCCTGGGTGTAATTTACCCCAAAATTTTACTGGTAGATGGATTAATACTGCAAATGCAGATGCAAAGGTTACAATAAATGCTACTCACATTGTGGAGACTTGGCGTCCTGACGAGCATCGATCAAGGACTCACGTTTATGTGTGCCAGCAGCAGCGAGATACACGATATATGATGGCACGTTTAGCAGTTGATGGATGGTATATTTCTTATTTGCTTTGTTTCAAAATAATTATGAAAATGCACTTAATTAAAAACAAAACGTATTAAATGTTTAAGACAGTTGATCCATAATTTTTGTTATCAGGGCTTCCCAATTTGCTTCTTCTTCTTCTTGAATGTCTGAACTCTTGGCACCTTAAGCCATTGGCCTCAATAAGGGTAAGAAATTGTGAACTATTTAGTCAAAAACAACCCTTGCTCAAGGTACATGATAGGAAGCAGTTCACATTATACCATCAGAAACAGACAGTAGAAGAAAGTCACGTTCATGCCGATTCTGGGATTCAATCCCAGGTTCGGAGCATGTAGCCTCAAGGAAGGTCATTGCCTTGATACAAAGCTGTGCTTAAATGGCTATCCTTAGTTGTTATCAGTCAAAAATAAAACTTACCTCAGCCCCTCAAATTTAATATGTCCATGGATATAGATCAATCTTTCATTAATCATTTTACCACTGTTGTACAAATTTAACCGTAATAATTTATTATTAGTTGTGTTTTATGATTTTTACTTAGTTTATTGATAAAGGAATTGCTCTACAGATTGTTTGTTGATCTTATTCTTTCTTAATTTCAGCCAAAAAGATTTTATCTGCTATGAATTTCTTCCCCGACATCATAATATTATTCGCTATAGAAAAGGTAAGTTGTTTCCGGCACATTTATATTTATATACATTATAGACAGTGTGTTTTAAAAGTACAGATAAATGTCAGTAGGTGTTCTACAAAGACAAATCAGTAAAAAATTAATTAAACATAGGATTAGAAATGCATCATTTACAAGTTAATTCCTATTATTATTTTAAATGTAAGAAGTGTTAAGTAACTCATAACACTCTATGTAACTGATGCATACAATAATAATAATATGTACATGCATATAACATTCCAAAAATTACAAAGAAAAAATATTCTGATTTTTATTGCACATATGAATGAACAGAACAGTGTAAAAACAGGTAAGAACTGATACAGAAATAGTGTTTAATAAAGCGCCCTCCAATAATAGGCATCAAAGTAAATGTTTAAAATGTCCACCCATCTGTGTCAACACAGCCATCTAAATATCAGGATAGTGAGCGTCTAATTCACTGACATATTCCCAATGTGATCCAAAGTATCTGAAAACCATTGTCTATCCTCTCTTCTAACTGTGCAGTCACAGACATGTCCTATTGATAAACAGCATTTTTCACAAGGCCCCATAGATAAAAATCTAGAGGACTTAAATCTAGGGACTATGCAGTTCAAATAGTTTAGGGCCACCCCCAATTAATCCAGCATTTTGAAAAGTGATAAATGAGGGAAGTTCATGAAATTTCATGATGAAAATGGGCCAGGGCTGAGTAGTGCATGAATATCTCAAAGACACGAATATCTCAGTTAGGTGTCTTTTAAGAAAATCAAGGTACACTTCACCATGTAATAGAGAATAGAGGAAGTAAGAGACCAATTATTCAATCACCCAAAATACTGATTCACACATTTAAAGAAATCTGCTGTTGGTATTTTCTTTGACGGTGCCATTTAGGTTTCCCTTTGCCCTTAAATGTGCATTATGGAAATTCATAATACCGTTTCAGGAAAATGAGGCTTCATCACTGAATAAAATTACAGATGCAAAGTTAATAGTATTCATAAAGTGAGCACGAAACCAATGACAGAACTTTAGCCTTAAAGGAAAGTCTGTGGAAATTAACTCTTGGACACATTGAAGATGTGATAGGGTTACTTACCTTTCAAACCATTCTGTGAAATCCAGTCTGTTCTTGCTATTGTTCTACTACTTATTCCTGGATCAGTGGCTATTGCATCAAGGATTTCTCTTTCAAATGTTGCAGTACTTTTGGGCGTTCTCCTGTTTGCTTATGACTCACATTTGCCCCTTTCTCTGAGGCAAATTTGAGAAAGGTGCAACAAATGTTGTATGGTGAGATATGTACCTAACTAGGAAATATTCTTGGTATAGCTGATATGCTTCATGTCGATTTTCATGAGCCAGTCCAAACATTAAATACATGTCTGCCATTTCAGAAACAAATACGAACTTATACTGCTAGCAGGTATGAAACTGTGAAAACAATCGAACAAAAGTAATTTTTCTTTGAATTTTTATTAACGCATTTCAAGCACATTCACAATAAACTTAGGTGAAAGCTTGTAACAATGACTATCCTTGTGTCATTTATCATGAGCATCGATGCTGGCTATTTGTTAAAATGAACAAAACATTTACATAGCATAGAATTCATCTTCTGTGTCATCAAATAGTCCCTACATTCACTGTTAATATTTAGAAAATGACACAGTTCCAACCATGTGTTTATTAGACATTTTTTACTGATTGTCTCAAACGTTTGTCAGTACTTTTAAAAAACACCCTAATATGTTATTACATATGTTTTTTCATTCTTACAAGATTTACATTATTTATAAACTCGTGTTCTAAATTAACAATCAAGTGAAATTTGCATTACTACAATCGAACAGACATTTGTGCAGGTTTAACAATTAGGCCTACTCAATTCTCTCTCTCTCTATGCCAAATAGAGTTCCTTGCAAAATTTACTAGTTACCTAAGGAAAAGTGTCTTCATAAAGCGAAGAAGCTCTGTTTAGTTACAAAAACATTTTTATTTTTTGGTAGTCTTTACAATAGCTAACATTATGAAAATGTAAATTGATAGATTAAATAGAAATTGTATGAATTAAGTACTTCTGAGATCATTTAACACTATCATCATTGGAAGTTTAGCTTTAGTAAACTCATTATACATGAAGAAGATATATTGCTATCACTTATTAATTATTGCTATCATTTATATTAGAAGATCAAATAGTCTTAACAGGATAAGAGAAATATGCAGTAAGTAGTGCAGAAACCAGTACAAAAGAAACAGACCTAGTTTAATGTAAAAAAAAGAGCATAAATGCACATTTTCATAGATACACCTTGAGTTTTTATCAGTGAACCTCTACGACAGGCATTTTGTTTTATTATCATTTATTAATTTATTAATTCTGTATAGTCATTATAGCTTATAAAAATCATGTGAACCTGCTTTTTATATCCAAAATATATATTAGATATAATTTTATATTTTCTGATAAATTCAGAAATTCAAAAAAAAAAAAAAAAATAACAGCATTTTTGGCATTTTTTTTAGATAATTTGATTTTCTTTCATGATTGATTATAAATTATATTATTTTCTTTCTATTTTTTTAAGGGACTGCTATGTTCAAAGGTGAATTTCCAACCGTCTGCTCTTGGGTGATGTTTTCAAATAAACAAGAATGGAGTTATAGCTTACTCATCTGTAAGTATTCAAATTAAAGCAATTGTCTGATATTATATAAGAATAATATTCATTATTATCCAGTTGCATAGCAATTATTCTGTCAACACTAATATTAAGTTTTTCTCTAGTCATTGATGTGACTTCTCAATTCTCTCCTCCTTTGAGTATTAAAATTAACAATAAGTGTTATGTTTGTTTGTTTGTTTTTGTTTTTATATATAATGGTATATTTATTTACATTTTTATTGTTATACAGTCAAACTTCAAGGGACCGAAATTTTGGTTCACTATAACCGGGAGTTCACGATATCCGTTCCGTTATATGTGCATTGCATGGCACGGGACCAAACATTTCGTTCATTATGTCCGGGAGTTCATTATAAGCCGTGTTCACTATAGCGGGGTTTGACTGTATTACTATTAGGGTGTTACATATGAACTTGCATCTTTTTTTTGGTACTAGAAAATGATGGTAAACATGCAAATGCAATTAAAATGGGGGTTTACGCCAATACCTAGTGGTAAATTCTATAAACTGCCATTTCCATCATCTTGCTTCAACCATTCATGCCCAAACAAAATGGAAAAAAGAGATTTTCGTTTTTTTGTTTTTATATGATTACAAATTTGGACAATATTCATGAATCAGTGACTACCAGAAATATCAATCAAGCTTTTAACAAAAGTCTAATGAATATAAAATACACCACTGGTTGCAAAATGTAGATCTGGGGTTATCTTCAAAACAAACCTCAAGGAAGATCAGATACTACAGCCAGTGTTGATGAATTGAGAGAATTTTATAACTTATTAGAAAAAATACTCTAAAACACCTTTGGCGATATTTCGACTTATATTACAAAGTCTTAATCATACTTTATAGGAAGTGAGAACATGTTATAAGTTATAAGATGTTTTAGGTTTGGTATCTGAAGATGTTAATTGAGAGAATTGTTTTAAAGTGAAATATCTGAAATAGTCCATGAATTTGAACAGAAGGTTGAGATAACTATTGCAACTGTTGCAAGACATCCTTCATCTATTGGGAGAATGAAAACCTACACAAATGGATGCCTTGTGAACTAACTGAAAACAACAAAATACATTTATAATAAGCATGAAACAGGCTTGTCTTGAGATATCAGTTTGAACATTGGTCTCAAATTTAATGTGTTTAAACATTTTTTAGGCGCTTTTCCTTTATTTAGATGCGCATAAGAAATTCTTTGAGGCTGGCAGAGCCCAGCACAGGAATTTTCTTTTTCTTTATTTTTAATGTGTTTTTATGTTTCTAGTTTATATTCAAGGAGGTTCCATTCCTTTCCCCACTCAACCTCAAATATACCTCCGTTATGAGACCTGCTTGTGTTCATTCTGACTTCTCTCAGCCAATGATTGCCAAGTAAGCGTGAAACGGGCTGTCTTGAGATGTCAGTTTGAACATTGGTCTCAAATTTGAATGTGAAACGATAAGATATTTACTATTTTCTTCTTCTTCATAACAAAATGATTCTTTTCTAACCTGTGATCAGAAGTAGATTCTCTTTGATTATTGCTGTAGATCCATACATTGGCTAGACAATGACGAAGAGTCTAAACACAAGCCTAAACCTCTCTTCATCCCAGAACATTATATATGAAGAAATTTGTGGTCTAAAATGTATATAGTTAGGGGGTGATCACTTTGATTATTAAAATTGCCTTTACTCAAAATTACAGCATTTTAAAATTCTGTGGAAAAACCTACAACTTATTATGTAAAAATCTAATACTTTATAACAAAACAATCACCAGATTTCCTCCCACCCCTTTTTTTCCTCTTTTCTGATTTGTAATAATCAAAAAACTCTTGCAGATTATTTAACTGCTTATTCTTTACGGTTTTTCTTGAAAGTAATAATTCTTCAAGATTGTCTCTACCACACATAAAAGCTTTCTCTAATTTTTTTTTTTTTTTTTTTTTGTTTACAGTGGAAAATCCAATGCCAATTCGATGCCCGATTGCAGGAAAATTTAACTTTACTCAGAAAGCTACCATTCCCTTTGAAACTCGCATTCGTGGTGGAATCACACAATCTCCTTATCCAAATGTTTATTGTAGGGAAATTATATCTGATTTTTCAGTATGTGACAGCGATCAGAAGCAAATTAAAATTGATGCCAATTACTGCTTGTCTGTTGATTACCGAGGACTGCCTCTGGATATTTACAGTAAGTAATCCAATTCTACATCTTTCATTCTTTAACCATGACTTTATTAGTAGTGATACCTAGACAAATATAATGATAGCTACTTAAGGTTAACCCTTTAATGCCCATAGCCAAACTAACAAAAATCTAGTGATGAAAATTGATATACAGAACAAAATTAGTGTAAAAAACATGAAAAAAAAAATATTTTCGAAAAAAAAGTAATTTGAATATATGTATTGGAATGTCCAATATATTGGACATTGGTCATTCACGGAATGAAATCATGAATTTTTATGAAAGTCACTAAAGCAATTTTTTGTATTAGTTCCAATACACAAATGAACTTTGTACTTCACACACATAAATTTCGTCTTTCTTTTGCAACCCTGAGCTTTACAGCGCTGTCCATGGACAACAGAGTCTCTGCTTGGCTAGTGATTTTCACAATCCAATGTGGAACAGACTCTGCACGCTCTGCTTGTTTCACGCTTTACCCCGAAAGCAGAAGCCTGCACCACTATGGTATCCCACACTAAGCCGACGGCATCCGAACGAAGACGCCATGTCTCTACGCCTATCATCCTCGTCTATCATCCCACTGCCCAGGTCTACCCAACCGGTTATCAACGCACTGTAGCCGGTTAGGCCTACACACTTTGTTAGACCTACTATGCCGCCGCCTAAAAAGTTATGCAAACTACAAATTATTCAGTAATTTTAACAAATAAAATTTGAAACAGAGATTGCTTTTTTCTTAACAAACCATACCGTTATGGACCAATGTCCAATATATTGGACATTTCGCTAATGATCTGTAATATGGCTGTCAAATACATTTAAGCTCTAAAATTTTTCATTAGTAGGGAGATGCCATTGTTTAAAGTGATCTCATACAATCTCGCTAAGAATGCAACACCTTGCAGTACATGAGGTCATAACAGCGATTCAAATAGTGGACATTGATCCTTTAATCATTTCTCTAGGTAGTTACTGAGAAAAATTTTTTTTAAAAATGTCCAATATTGGACATGGGCTGTAAAGGGTTAAAGGCTATCCTAAAAGAGGCCAAACCCTTTCAGTGACCTGAAGATATCAGCTTCCAACAATTCTTGACCATTCGAATGAAATCAAAAAATAAACCTGGTCCAAGAGTGTTGTGTGAATCTTAGAACTTGTCTGGCAAAGAAACACTCAGGAAAAAACAAAAAAACAAACCTGGTCTCTATCAGGAATTGAATGTGGCTCTTCTAGCCTGCAGATCAGCGACTTAAAGGGTCCAAAACTGACTTTTATTGTTTTATTAAATTAAAAAGAAATGGGTAATACCTAACATAGCTAATCAATTTGTATATTGGACAACATACCATTACATAGTTTAATATTATTACAAGTTTAGAAATACATTGCAGAAAATGCTTGCAACCCTACGAATGAAGAGTTTTTTTTTGTTTTTTTTTTCATCCATGAATTAAAATGAGGTTTCTGTATAATACTTTCTAATATAAATACAGATGATGAGCAAAAAATTATCAATCATTTCATAAATGTAATTTTAATTTTATATAATAGGAAAAGAAGGCTTAATTTGAAAATAAAATAATAAATCAACAAGACACAAAAGAAAATCAGGGATTTCGCCCCTGAGCTTTTGTCTGTGGGAGTTTGAATCATGCTGGGGAAAGAAGATTGCTTGTTCAGAATCAAAGGTCCCACTATATATTCATAAGAACTAAATTTATGAGCAGGCAAATTATTGAGAAATGAAAACCAACATAACATAAAATGGGAGGTACTATAAAGTCCCTAACACTGCGGCCTCAAAAGGCCTATTGATCCCAATGTCTTTAATTCTGCATAAGTCCTAGGATTTTACCAATCTGTAGTATTTTATGCAGGGGAATAGTCACATAGTTTGAGGGATTGGGAAAGCCCATACCTATCAACTTGTGTCTAGTGCTCGCAAGCGCTTCACACTCACATAGTATGTGTGCTGCTGTTTCATCAGCTTTTCCACATCTTCTGCAAGTAGGATTTGAAACTATTTTTATATTAAAGAGGTGTTTCATTAAGTGACAGTGACCTGTAAAGAGTCCTGTCAGGATTCTAGTCTGGTTCTTATCTAAACTAATAAGTTCCCTGGCTCTTTTCCTTAAAGGCTCTTTAATAAAGAGCTTTGAGTGTTTCTGCCCTGGAAGGTTATTCCAATAGGTCTTTTGCTGTCTCCTTGCCCAGTCCCGAATTGCAGTTTTAGTGGTTTCAATGGAGATCCCACAAACTGGTTCAGGTCCAATGAACGAGGTTTCAGCTCCTTTTTTTGCTAGCTTGTCTGCTAGCTCATTGTCTTCAATCCCTTTGTGTCCTGGCACCCATATTAGGTTTACCCAATTATGTTCAGCAAGACTGTTAAGGGTTTGTTTACATTCCCATACTAATTTAGAATTGGTGTTGGGAGAATTCAGGGCTTTAAGAGCTGCCTGACTATCTGTAAATATATAAATATTTCTATTTCTGTATTTACGTCTTATATTTTCATAGGCACATTGTAAAATGGCATATGTTTCCGCTTGGAATACTGTTGAGTAGATCCCTAGGCTTAGGCTTATATCCATCCTTGGTTTCATTCCTCGGATTCCAGCTCCGGTTTTCCCATTATGTTTAGATCCATCTGTAAACCTGATTATTCCATTGACATTAGTGGGTTTGTTATCATTATTCCATTCATCTTGGCAAGGAATGATAATGCGGTAAAGTTTTGTAAAAGATATTCTAGGTATCATCTTATCAGAATTCATTTGTAAGAATGGTTCTTCAGAAATGTCCCTAGGTAGGACTGCGTGTCCCACATTACAATAATGTGGTTTCCACAGATTATTAATTTTAAGTCTATGTATGGTCGCTCTTGCCTCTGCTTCAAGTGCCAAGTGAAGAGGGGGTAGATCAAGAAGGACCTCCATACTGGCAGTAGGGGTTGTTGATGAAAACCAAAGACTGCACATAAATAAATAAATCATGCCTTTGAGTTTGTTAATGGGGAGAATTGGGAATGGCCGTTTCGTCCATATTGGGGACTCATCAGCCTGATCCATACGCCATGATGAGAAACCCAGAAAGGCATGAAAAGAAATGGAAATCACCTGCGCTCCAGAAGTGATTCCTAAACAAAATAAACAACAATTAAAAATGAGTGCTAAATTGCAGATAAAGAACTTTTTTGGTTTTGTTTTTCTGTATAATTAAATACCTTTTGTACCCTAACGATCATTAAGTCAAAGGTTCTTTTTTGTACACTTTAGCACTTATTTTTAATTGTTGTTTATTTTGTTTTGGAGTCACTTTTGGTAGCAAATGTGATTTCCATTTTTTTTCATGTCTTTCTGGGTTTGTCATCAAGGAGGGTAGATTGGACTGATGAGTTCCTAATAAGGATGAACTGCCCTTCTCAATTCCTTCTGTTGACAAAGTCAAAAGGCGTAATTTTTTTTTGTGCAGTCTTTAGTTTTCATATTCTACAATATATTTTTAAAAATTTATTAAAATCTTATACTTTTTTCAACTTTTTCAACCCACTAAAGGTGTATTATTCAATGCTGTCATTAAAATGCATTTATGTATTTCAAACTGAGAAATATTATTGTTTGAAGAAGAAATTACTGGCTATAGTTTAAAACATTTGACAGAATAATTAATGAATGTTAATTCATTTTGTTTTTTACTCCATCTGTTTTTTTCAGCACAACCTGATTATGTCATGAATTGTGTAGGATATTGGAAAGAAAATTTAAAATCATATCTTATTACCATGGATGAGGAAGATGCCTTTACAAGATTTAGATGTTGGGTGAGTTTTAAAAGTATTATTTTCTTATTTGTTTTGTTATAGTGTAAATGGCATCTGAAACCTATAAGGCATGTTATTAAACAACAAACCAAGAAGGCCCCCAAAGTAAACAAAAGATTTTGCCTCTGAGCTATCAACAGTGGGCAGTGTGAGATGGCCAATTCGTCCTTTTTACAGACTCAATTATCAATTATTATCAATTTTTGTAGAAATATTTAGTATTTTTTTTTTTTACCCAATATGTTCTGAATTTGATAAGATGGCAAATTAATTAACTGCTTGATAATCACAGTTATAAATACATATAAAAAAGATAATTTTCTAGATTTTTTTTTTTTTAAAGATTTATGCTTTCTGAAATTTAATTACAAAATTGACAGTTAGAAATTGTCGAGAATTAAGGAATGCTATTAAGAGAGAAATGGAAAAAAAAAAAAATCACATACAATGTGATGATTATTTATGCAAAAAATATATATAAAAAAAAAAATAACAGTTAAGACCTAAAAATTTAAACTTTACAAATCATTTCCTTGGAATGAAAGACAAAATTCGACAGAGTAAATAAGGAACGACATAGAATTACTAAGTGCCATACTGAATTGCAAAACAATGTGGCGATCCATATCTTAAATAGCGCAGTTTAAATTATAAATACGAAATAATTCATTAATATTATGAAATTGCTGAATTTGTTTTACAGCCACAGAATGCTGTCTTGGCTTGGAATCTTCAATCGGTATTTCTTCTTTTAAAATATAGAAGTCTTACTGCTTCAGTTTTTGTTGTTGTTGCTTGATAGCTATAAGCCTTTACAAAGCAAACTCATTGTCGATGCTGTTCAGACGTATTTGTAATATTTAAAAATAATTAACTTATATCCTTCTTTGATAATATATTACTGTCGTGTTCTTCATGAGGCTGTAATCAACACTACGTACAATATGAAAATTTTGGAAGGCTTACAATCGATTCATCCACATCAAATCTTTTAGTTCACCCTGTATCTATATCTACATGAGTTAAAACGAAGCACATGGCTTTGTTTATCCCACAAGCTAAGCAGTAGCCTGGTGGGATATTTTGTAACTACGAAGCCCTGCCTATCCTGAAAGTGGTCTGTTATGGCTGTTTACAGCATAGTGCTAAACTATTGTGTTAACTTTGGCGGTAGCTGGTTATGTTTTTAAGCCCAAATCTTCATAATTCATCTTTTCCTGGAACTGATCAATTTTTGGTTCTCTTTTCTGCCTGATAACTTCTCCTGTAGTAATTGAGTTATGTTTTAATTTATTCTGAACATTTGTGATCCAGCTAGTTACTGTTTTCTTATCCCATAAACTTCTCCAGAAGGTAATTGTTTCATTTGTATCTGGAATCGGTTGAGTTGTGTAAAGGGGGTTCGGTGGAGCTGCAAGAGTTGGGCAGCGCTGGCTGCAATTACAGCCCCCTCCACCCCATAGAGCCACTGCCTTGAGTTTCCAATGGGGCAGCAGTCTTTTGTTGTAATTAAAGGTATTGAAACCATCCTCCTCACAACCCTAAATGAAGTCCTGGCCTGGGACTCCAGGAGGGGCTGCAGGTGGCTACAGGATCTAGTTTCTGTAGCTTTCTATATCCAAAACATCAAAATAAATTGTGTTTTGAATTCTTTGTTTTGAAACAATTAAATACAAGTTGACACCTATTACAGAAATTTATAAAAATAAGGGAATTCAATTAAAATATAGATCCACATTATTGATATAATGTATTATTATAATTTTTTTTTAAACTTATTATTTCGAAATATGGTTGACCAAGTTAATATTCATGACAATTTAATTAGCAGTTGTTTGAGAATTTTTTTTAACTTAATTACAAGTTAAACCTGGAAAATTGAATCCTACTGGAATATTAAAAGAAAACATAATTAATTAAAAAGAATTGATAAGTTTTATATCATTTTTCGAACGTTCACTTATATTAATTAATAAAGGGTTATTATAATTTACAATAGAAATTACATAAAAAAATTTAAAAAAAAAGAAAACAGTCAACAATGACATTCAGTAATTTATTGATACTTTTTGCTAATTCTGTTATCCATGCTTTAAATTTGTTTAACGTTTAACATGAAAAATTATTTTTAAAAATTATTACAGAATTTCATAACCTAAATAAATAAAAATTAACTTCTCAATATTGCCACATCTCAGTGAAGGAATCCATTGAGACTTAAGCGTGGGAAGGCCATGTGCTTTTGAAGCCGTCCAAGGACCTTTTTTAAAAATTTAATTCGTATTGTCTTTATTTTATTATTTTTATTAAGATTTTAAATACAAAATTTTTTAATTGTACATTTGTGTGTTTATAAGTATTTCTTTATTTCAAATATTTGATCTCACACATGTAAAATATTTCAATTTTTTTTTTATTATTAACCTTATTATTACTACTATTGAGTGAATTATTGGTTTATTTAATTTGATAGAAAAATAGCATTTCTTAACTCCCTTGTAGCAAGTTTATGGTAAGCAAAATCATCTACTCCTATCTATACTCCAAATATAGATTAGAGAATAGTAAAATTTGAGTATATAGAAATTATGGAAAAGATATTCATGAGGGGGAAAAAGTCATCTCTAAAGAAACAGATGGTGTCTGTAATTTCATGTTGGTAAATCTTTTTTTAGATGGAACCTCTGTTTTTGGCAGTATAATGTCAGTAAAGGTTGATATTTCGGATGCTGGCATATATAATCTAAAGCACAAAATTGTTTACATCATGCATAATGCTAGCTTTCAAATGTGCTAAGAAGTGAATTGTAATGTAATAAACATTAGTCTTGAGATATTCCTGTAGCCAAAAATAAAAAATATATATATATTCCTATAGGATTCAAATCAGCTATCGTAATTAATGATTTGAAGGGAAAAAATTATAGATAGAATCGCTTTTATTGGTGATAAGCTCCTTCCCAGCTGCAATGGGGATGTTTAAGGTCCTTGGTTCGAGGCTAAAAAAGTCACGTGATGAAGGGACTCACGTTTTAAATCCTTCCTAAAAACTGCTGAATTTCGGATCTTTATTCAAGAAGATTCAAACTAGAATTCTAGTGTGAATCTTCTTAAATAAAGATCCGACATTCAGCAGTATTAGGAAGGAATAAAACGCGAGTCCCTTCATCACGTGACTTTTTTAGCCTGGAACCAAAGAACATTAAACATCCCCATTAAGTCGCATTCCATCATGTCCACTGCAAACTATAAAATAGCCGTTAAATCTCATTTTAAATTTGTCTGTCAGCGCAAGATTATGCAAATTTAAAACATTAGTACAGCGATGGCCATTTCATTTTCCGAAAATCACTTCAGTGGAAGCTTTTATTCCCTTACAATCATGTAAATATATCAGATTTTCAATAAAATCATGTCAAATAATTGCATGTATCCATTCCATGTGATATATTCTAGAATATTGTATCATTACAGAGCAACAAACTTCATTCGAACACATGTTGATGCTCCTTGATATACTTTAAGAATTTTTTATTATTATTCTCATCTAAAACAGTGCACATTTGCCAGCATCAAAGAATGTACAAAGTAAAGCTGTTGACCAAGTGATGAGCTGAACTCTGTATATAGATTTACGCAAACTATTTAATATTTTGAAATAATTATTATAATTCAAAATAATATCTAATATAGAAGTTATTTTGGAAAAATATTTTTCTTATAGTCACTAATTTGAAAGCTAACATATCTTGACAACTAAATGTAATGGCTTTGCATTGCTCCATAGTCAAAATTTTGAGACAAGCCCTAAATCCTGCCACTCGTTAAAAAAAAAAATACCTTTAAACTGTACTTCTGAGTTATTTTTTAATGAGCAAAGCTTCTAAAAGGACTTAGAACCTACATTCCTAAGTCGCAAAAGGATTCTGAGAGCTTTTTAGATTAGATTAAATTAGATTGTGAGAATGTGGGTGGTCTAGTAGCCAAAACACCATGATCTTAGTTCTATTATACTACACCCACATAATGAAGGACAGATAGAGAGAATAATGGAGAAAGAATGGTGGAAGTAATGCAGGAAAAACAGGAGAACCCCAAGAAAACCAGCACAGCCCTGATTGTCCACCACCATATGAACCAAACCCTGATACTCCAAAGTGAGAGGCCAATGTCTTAGTGACAATGCCAATCACTTGGCCCGAGAACTTTTAACTGATATTCTCTTAATAGACCAATCACAATGACTTCTTCTCCCTGCCATACTAAATTTAGCAAAAGGGGTGAGAGGGTAAATGTCCATAAATAGACATGTTGAGTTTCAAAAAGATCCGTCCATTGGTTTAAGAATTGTGGGAGGATGGACATATATTTGTAAACAAAGACACAAATTGATCTATAAGCCTTTTTCCTTCAGGAAATTTATAACAAACAACATATGTGAAACTTAATGATTACATATTTTATATGTTTAAATTTACTGTAACTTTGAAGGATTAAGATATAATCTCTTCTTAATTCCATTAACATTGCATTGCATATAACAAGAAACGAAGTAAGAAATTTTAAACTTTTTTGTGTGTATTATAATGCAAAATAACTTTTTTCTTTTTTCTAGGTATATCAGCGTGCTGATCTTAATAGGGTTTTGATGTCATATGGCGTGGGTGCATACTGTGAACTTAATCAACAAGTAACAAGTTATAACAGCACGGAGGGTGCTTTAGTGACCTTAGAAATGACTGAATATGAACGAGAACGTAAGTATCAAGAAGCTCAAATACAAATAAATTGATAAAAAATTTCAGATTTTCACAACATCAAGTCTCAAGTAATATCTTGCTTGACATATTTCAACTTGTTTTGAACTGCATAAGACAAGGAAGCTACAAGGACTGCAATGATAAAATTCGAAGAGGGCAACCCCGATAAGATAAGATTAGACAAGTATATTTAAAGTGAAGATGATTGTGATAAAAAAATATCATTATCAGACCTCTTATCTTATGTGTGACAAAGAGTCAGTTGGTCGGGAAAAGTACTGTGGATATGTTTCTGTATAAATATCCTTCATTTCAATTAATTGTTTCATGATGTGGTGTGGATAAACATGAATTATGAAATAAACAGTACAGTTTGAAAGTTAGTTAGATTTTTCAATTTACTTTCCTAAGAAATTTCATAATCTTAAAATTAGAGATATTTTTACGACTGATTTAACATTTCAGAAATTGAATAATAGCAATGACCAAGACCACACTACTGATTTAAAAACTACAGGATGATTCAGAACTCCCTGAACAAAATTTAAAGGTAGGTCAGGAATACAAAAACAAACTGTATAGTGGAACGTACGTCCGCAAGTGCCACCTGAATGTGTTGTAGAGTGATGTTTGGCAGGACATTAGTTGGGCAGTGTGAGCCATCATCATTTGAGATGTTGCCTTTGTGTGAGTAGGATGTATTGCTTCACTAATGCTGAGAGGGCAGATATGGGGCAGCAAACGGAAACGGACAGCTGGATGTGACCGCAAAAGGCCTCACATTTTTGCACATTTCGGCAATCCATACATCGACTTTGTGAGATGTGTAATACTGTTTGTAATATTCAGCCTGAATATTCAAAAATATATAAACATTTCAGTATTTACCTGTAGCATTATTTTCAGCCTTTTCCAAGTGGTAGAACATTTATACTTTATTTGATAAACTCTTTTGAAGAAAAAGAGTTATATAAAAATCATATTATAAAATAAGTTTTTCTGAATAGGACTTTACTAAACATTTAATAAAACCAACTCATATAAATATATATCAATGAACTACTTTCACATTTCTAGTTCAACAGAAATAAACTGTTTGCGAAATTGATTACTAAATTCTGAAAAGCTCTGTAAACCTAAAGTGTTTTTGTGAAATATAAAACGTAAGTCATATGCATTATAAAACTAGTTTCACCTTTAACCCTACTAACCCAAGACTTACAGCACATTTGTCATGTGTCTACTATCATTCAGCACTTCTTCAGAATACTGTAATATTATTTAAGGTATTTATCTATCCCAGTCAGAATATTATTATGTATGCTTATGGATGTTGCCGCAGATCCTTGCAAGAGTATTGTCATCGTGAAATCTGAAATACGTATAGTTCCAAGGGATAAGAGATTATCAACTTGTAACAAATGTTAAGAAAATGGTGGAGCTTGTTAATCATTTAGTATGATGTGCAAACAGATAAGAAATGCAAAAGTTTGTTTGTAAGAAAAATTTTTAACTTTGTGTCAATCATTAG
>JAFIDM010105727.1:0-17559 GCA_023159025.1 Thereuonema tuberculata | reverse complement strand
ATGGTTTCCTGTGAACATCGGGACGGTTTCTGTGAGAGTACAATAGATTCATGAGTATCAGCCTCAGATTGTACTTGATACACAGCCATCACTATACCATGGAGAGTGTTCCTACCATAACGAGTGTCTTCTTGGAAGTCAATATTATCAGCGGCACGAAAATAGATCTCCCTACAACCAGATCTCGTGGTATGTATATGCCCCATTTGGTTCCACACATTCAATAACTTCACTCTCAATCTGAGTTTCCATTTTCTAAATCCATTTTCTAAATAATCTTAAAACTAAATTTAGTTGTAATAGATAATCCCACACAAAACATTTCATGTAAAATAAGTTGCCAAGACTCACATGCTCACAACGCTTTCACTGTTAAAGTTATCAGATCTCATCTTACAAAAAGAAATGAAATCCCACCCAAAACATTTCATGTAAAATAAGGGGTTGCCAAGACTCGCATGCTCATAACGCTTTCACTGTTAAAAAGTTATCAGATCTCATCCTACAAAAAGAAATGAAATCCCACCCAAAACACTTCGTGTAAAATAAGTTGCCAAGACTCACATGCTCATAATGCTTTCACTGTTAAAAAGATATGAGATCTCATGTAGAGCCAAGCCCCTAACTCTACGAGGCCTAACTCTACAAGCCCTAACGCTAAAAACCCTATATCTTGGTCAAAAAGTATGGCTTGGCCGTTTCATGGAACTATTTCATCTCACCCAAAACATTTCATGTAAAATACGTTGCCAAGATGCTCATAACGCTTTCACTGTTAAAAAGTTATCAGATTTCATATAGTGCCAAGCCCCTCACTATAAATGCCTAACTCTAGAAACCCTACTATCTTAGTCAAAAAGTGTGCCTTGGCATACTCCATATCCTTTACATAACTCCATGGGATTGTCTGTGTGACAGCCACGAAACGGCCAAGGCATACTTTTTGACCAAGATATAGGGTTTTTAGAGTTAGGGCTTGTAGAGTTAGGGGCTTGGCTCTACATCTCATATCTTTTTAACAGTGAAAGCATTATGAGCATGTGAGTCTTGGCAACTTATTTTACACGAAGTGTTTTGGGTGGGATTAATTCATTTAAAATCGCATTCATTAATCATAGTTCAACTACAATAATGATGGAAGCTAGTATTTCAATGAAGAAATTTTCTTTTGCAAAAAAATTCTTCTTCGGTAAATTATCCGTCTGTAAATCGAAAATTCCGGAAAAAAGAGAGCACTTAAAAAATGCCGTCAGGAGACTGCAAACATTTTAGCACAGGATTTTAAACATATACACATGTACAAAATAACTAAATGTGGTGTTTTTAATTCTATGACTGTAGTTATAAACAATACATTTGTTCAATAGATGTCACACAAGTCAGAAAATGCAATGTAAATGTTTATATGACAAACGATACATACTTTACATTGACTTAAACGGAAGTTTGCTCTGCCGTAAGCATAATTGACGTCGCTTAGCCGCTCTGTCCCGAAGTTGTTTTAGCAGCATAAGTTCTGTAGAATCAGAGTCAGTCTGTTGCTCCAACCACATCAGTCCTTTAGCAAAACATTCAAAAGCGTCGGAGTTGCTTATTTTAGAAGTTTCGGTCACTCATCTTCCTCACTTTCGCTGTTATCGTCATCGCTGTTGCGTTTTCGTTTAGTGGGCTCCGTGGCATAAATGAATTTTCTACATTTCCCTAAAGCCAACGCTTCTGAGTCGGACAGAGAGTAGCCAACAGAAAGGCAGAAGGCAGAGGGTCTTGGAGACGAATGGAATTTCCGGCAAAGGGGTGACAATAGAATGGAATTTCAGACAGGAAGGGAAAAGAGGGGAGGGGGAAGAAATTGTTTATTTATCCAAAAAAAAAAACTTAAGGAAATTGACGTTGGTTAAACGAGGTTCCGGTTAAAAGAGTTTCGGATAAACGAGGTTCTACTGTATTCACATGCATAATAATAATGATCTTCCATTAAAAATGGCCTATTGTACGGGACGAAACAGCGTCTGGCTTTTTTTAAATCAATAATTAATTAATTAATAACTTCATTAATGCTATAATTGTTGATTGTCTTTTCTTTTTACATCAAAGAACTTCAATGTGAATTAATTGATTAAATTTCAATGATCTTCTAAATCCAGTAAAAACTTACTTGACTTTCAAATGAAATATTCTCTTTCTTATTCTCATGACAATCAGTCCTTAACTATTAGTTTTCAAAAATTTTCGGTTTAAAGGTTCAAAGGTTTCGGTTCTAATATTAAGAACATTTTGTGGAACTTTCGGTGTTTTGAAATGATTGAACAGTAACTATATATTGTCAGTTTACAATCTTCCGTTCTGTGGAAGAAGAAGAATTAATTTTCTTATCAAAGAAAATGTCTTTATTGAAATACTAGCTTCTATTATTAATGTAAGAGAACGTTGATTAATGAATGCGATTGTAAATGAATTAATCCTAATATCGAAATTGGTAAATGCAACTGAAATAGTTTTAGGTCAATCTATTTCAGATCTAATTAAATTGAATAGATTTTGTCATTGATTTAAACGATAAACTATTATTTTATGATATATTTTATGATTGACTGAATATAGAATCTTTACTTGCAAATTTACATATTTCCATTATCATAAAACGGATTGATTATAGTAAAAATTGATTAGATTCTTATTTTTATATAAAATACAAATATCTTTGCCTTGTTCCTTCCATTAAAAAAAAAATCCTACTTTTAGACGTCCACATTATTCCGTTGCTTTGGTTGTAAGGAATTAAGTCATTAGACTTCATCTATTAACAACTTATAAATTTCCTGATAAATTTAGAGAAGATCTAAAAAAAAAAACACACATTTTAATTTGAAATAAGAACAGTTTATTATTCTAAGAAATCGAACCTCAAGTGATATTCTTAAAGCTGATTTAAAATAAACAGCTGTTTATGTCTGATTTTATCTATTAGTCATTTCCGAATCTCAATATATTCCCTTTTTCTTTTTTTATTAAATCTGGCTTTTTTTAATACAAAAACTTGCTTAGCTTTTATTTCTTCCTCATTTCTTATTTACAGTTCGAATTCTTTCTTTAAAAATACAACTCCTGATCTATAGGTTGGATGTCCATTGTTTATTTACAGAGGGAGACAATCGTAACTATTAATCCCAAGGGTAAAAATAGCAACTTCTCACTTTTATAATCATCAATATGTAAATTACACATTTCATTCCTTAAACATGAAATCTATTTTAACGATTTCTTCTTTTTTAACAAAGCAAGTCTTAATAATTATATGGTCGTGCTTTATAACGATGTAAACTTTTAAATTGTAAAAAAATGTAATAATATTATTTTTCTATTTTCTTCTATTATTTTAAAGCAGAAGTCCTATTTGTCTATAGCTAATCAATATTTTATTTCTATATTGTTATTAATATTTTTAACTTTCGAAAACAAATTTTGTAGTTTAAAACTACAACATTTTAAAACTATAAAACAATAAACCAACAAGGCACAAAAGCAAAGCAAAAGAATTCACCCCTTAGCTATCATCGCATCGGTGGGAGTCTGAAATGGGTAGAGAATATTAATGTTATTTAACTTTTAAAACTACGCATTCAGCAAAATTGCATTTATTATTAACCTAGAAATTTTTTTAGTGATAATTTAATTTTAACAAAAGGAGAGACGAGATTAGAAGTTAGGATGAACAAAGCCAAACACACAACGAAAGAATAAAAACTTTAAATGACAAATTAAAATCGCTTACAGTTTCTTTTTGCCGAATTACAAACCTTTTTGAATGCAGGTGAAAAACACCGGGAACATCCCTATAAATACAAAACCATCCTGGATACATCACAAATAACATGGTGTGGAAACCCCGTAGTTAAATTCAAAGAAATTCGGAAAACCGAAACTATGCATTTTTAATTTGTCATTTAAAGTTTTTATGCTTTCATTCTGTGTTTGGCTTTGTTCGTCTTTATTCTACACAACGCAAGTAAAACCAACCCACAAAATTAGAAGTTCGTTATAAAAAAAAAAAAAAAAAAAAAAAAATTCACAATTATTATGATAATAGCATCTTATTAAATTTCCCATTGTAATATCTAGAATAAGAAAGCAAAGAACATTAAAATGCGGTATTTTGCTTGAAATTGTACATTTTTTATGAAAGACTTATAGAAAAACATATTTCAGGAAATATTATTAGCTTATCTTCCAATAGAAAAAGGAAGCTTATTAAATAAGTCAGAAATTTTCACCCGTGATTCTCTAACTAATGGTCCGACATTTACCAAAATCAATAGTCTTTTTCTTTGTTGAAAGCTACAGCTACCACAAAAGGGATTTGAAAAAAAATTCTTTGAAATAATTTTGAATATTATATATTACTAGAACTCTAATTTATATTACAATCTTTCTGTCGCATTGTGAGGACAAAGCTTGTAAGGTAGAGACGGGGGAAGTAAATTTCAATAAATGAGAATGGGAAGAAGATCAAATTAAATGTACCTATGTTATGAGTTCATTCTCAAATAACCAATTTACCAAATTAGGTTATCAAATTTAAACGTGATGGGTCAAGCCATTTTTAGAATGTTGAGCTTAAAACGAGAACCATTTTTGATATTCATAGAATGAAATTACTCAAAAAAAGGTTAAAAAGGTTCAAAATTGAGATACAATTAGTTATCATGCAGCTACAAAGTCATAATTAACAATGTAAGTATGGAGACAAAAACAAGGAGAAAAGATGAAGATCTTGTTTCAATTTGAGCAATTTCTGTTTATCGAGTACTCAAGTGTTTCGAGTACAAGAAACACTTATATAATATTAAAGAAAAGCTATTAGTTGTATGTCATAGATTTCTAGATAATATCTTAGGTTAATAATAACACTGATGCATGTTTCATAATTATTCATTCTGCGAAACTTTGAATTTCTGTTAGGCATATTCTTTGTGGTGACGACCTAATAAAAAGAAAGCATTCGTGTGATGTCATTGCTTAGTCCCTTAATAGTGGCTGACAGAAATCTGAGACAGACTATTAAATCGAAACCATTTAATTGACCATTTATATTTTAATTTAAACCATTTGTATTTTCTTTCTTTGTGGAAGCCTATAAGGAGTAACAGAGAGAATAACCTTCTTTAGATATCGATCGAAATCATTATTTTGGTTTTAAATTTTTTTAATGACAATTATCTTTGTAAGTGATGGAATTTGAATGTCATTTATTTTTTCATAGAAGATCTAAATAAGATAGATTACTAATTTCTTTCTTCTTTTTTCATTCGAAATTAATATCGAGAAACTAAAAAGAATTGCTTATTATTTATCTTTTAATGTATATAAAAAAAACATAATAGCGATGAGCAGATGGGAATAAGTTGTTCCATTCACGATAAGTTTTGTAAGATTTCATTGAAATTCCAGTTTTTAATATTAAATAACTATATGTCATGAAATATGTATAATTTTATTCAAATTGAACTAAATTACTTTTTTTATTATAATTACGTTTATGTAAATTGTCTAATCTCGTTAGAAATTTATTTACCAATTAACATTGCTTACTGACCTCATTTCTTAAAGAATCAATTTTCTTAGTTAAAAATTTTCTGTTCATGTTTATATTTATTTTAAAGACGAAGAAGTTTCAACAAACAATAATAACTTTAAAGGTAACTTGTGTTTTTCAGATTTCTTTGTTCAGAAATTCTAATTTTGTAAATTGTAATATCTACCAAATACAGAATTAAAGTTAATCTTTTGCTGAAAATTTATTAAATCTACAAATATTTTATGGAAAGGCCACAGTCTGTGTCAGATTTCTGAGGACCATTATTAAACACAGACGTATGTTTTCTTTCTGTTAGTTTGCAGCAGAATGAATAGTGCTAAATAAAATCATTGTTATTGTTATTCAACGATAAGAAACCTTAATTTAGTAATTCAACAGTAAGAAACCATACATCTGTACACTAGGAAGAACCTAGGAATAGTCCAAACAAATCTTAGACGGATTTTAAGTTCAATTAGATTTACTTCAATATCAGTATTTGCAAATTAAAAAAAGAAATACTGGCATAGAGTAAACAGAAAATTGTTGTCTTTCAAAAGAGTTTCTAAAGGTCATTTTGTTATCTCTAAATATATCTTTCTTAAATAAGAGAGACTTTGAAAAAAAAGACTCTTCAATACTGTCAATTTTCAAGAATATCTTTTTAAAGGTTCAGAAGTTAGCAAACACAGACATAGACAGACTGCTTTTCTGAGTTAGACTTTTCTTTTCAGAGACTAATGTTTTGATTTTCTAATGTCGTTTATAAAATAGAGAAAATTAAAATTCTATTTAAAAAAAATTAAGTACTAAATTTTTTGATTTATGTTCTTATATATTTTAGAATTCAAATTTATTGACGAAATTTCATTAATTAAAGTTATTTAAAATTATTAAAAAAAAATAACCGAAATTCCATTTACAAATACAAAGATTAAAATATTAAGTTAAATATAATCTTCAAAAAAAGAATAACTGGCTCAAATAGTATGTTATAACAGTATTTATAATTAATAACGGTTTCACGTTTCCCATAAGGAATAAATTTATTTTCCTTTTTGTAGTTAGTCAATATAAATAAAGTATTCTTTTAAATGAAGACTTGGTTAATGAGTAAAGAATGTTTTCAATTAACCTTTTTTACTAAATAATAAACAATTAATGAAGAATTTTTAAAACCATCATAAAACCACAATTGAAAATAAAATTCATGTACAATTAATACACGAGTACTTTTGAAATGGTCTACATTTCTTTGTCAAGTGATCAGAATACAACAAGTTTCAGAATATAAGGTCTAAACTCCAGTGGAACATGTGACATCAGACTGTTCCATTGAATGTCAGGGAACAAGAGAAAAGTTTCATTCGGACATGACAACGGGGGAGGGAGGATTAAAAAGTGAATCAGTAACTTAAAAAAATTGTGAATAAAAATTGTGAATCAAATTACAAACACTCACGAAACTTATGATGTGGAATAGTAAAAACAGATAAATTGTAACTATAACTTCTTTTATCAGTAACAATGAAATACATAGTCCTTACTTTTTCTTTTGAAGTCATTTAATTCCCGACATATAACTTGAGGCTTATCATAATTTAAAGAATACTTAGTATTAATAATATGACCCACTATTAAGTAATTAAGATCTCTGCATCTTACCGCATTAGCGTGCAGTGCTCTACGTTTCTTCAATGCTTGTCGAATGCTTGTCACCTACATATCTACATCGATCTTCATTGCTAGAGATTCTATAAACCAAACCCCTCGTATTGGCATCAACTACTTGTCATTAATCTTTAGTTAAAAATATCTTGATTAAATTTGTTTCATGTGCTTGTTATTATGTTTGTAAATTATTCTTTCCAATATCTCAGTTTTTAAAATAAGTTTCTATAGGTTTCACTCTTGCAAATTTTCTACAGGTTCATTCGTATCAGAAAAGAAAAAAAATGTATAACGAAATACTTAACATACTTTTCAAAACAAACAAAAATATTAAGATAAGAGGATTTATTCGCCTGCCTGAAAGCTGAATGTAAAACAATTGTATCAAAGAATAGTGACTGGAAATGCAGCGGAAAAGTTTAGACTAATTATTTTTAGTTCTCATGTGGATCTTATCTCGATTCTCCCGTTGTAGCTCATGAACAAGGGATATATTTTTATAATTAGTATAACTTCACTAAATGCGATTGTAGAGGAAGAAATTGAGTCGATCAGTGCTAGAACGTCACAAGTCCAAAAATATGAAAATTCCAGGTCAAAGGTTTTTAGGTGTCTTGAAACATCAGTGCTTCGGTATACGGAGCAACAACGTTTCAAGTCCATTGGAACTGTCTTGCTGAGGCTGGCATTACGCAATGGTGACAGCAATACCCATCCCAAGTAAGGAATCCAGACAGTTTTCCTTATTTATCTCAAAATAAAATTACTTGGACTTGAGACGTTCTTGCACTGACCGACTCAGTTGTATATGTATACAAAAACTAGCCAGGTACCAACGCTCCGCTCCAGAACCCTAGCATATTTAGTGTAAAAAAAACAAACTTTATTTATTTAGCAAATTAATAGCGAGATCGGAAAATATATGAGTTCCTAGCTCGTTGTGGCCTCCTCTTGATAACTTAGATGTATTGCGGGTTGGCGTCACACACCTATATAACGATAAGGCAACTTTAAAGCGTAAATATAAATCCGAAAAATTTCGAAAAATCCGACCTTATTCCTTTTCTAAAACATAAAGGGAACCTTTGTCCAACATTTCAGCTTTCTAGGTCCGAGGGTTTGTGCTGGGCGTTGATATCAGTCAATGAGTGAGTCAGGACTTTTCTTTTTATGTAGTTCGATGTAAGCTTATGTGTAATATAAAACAAAATAGTAAAAGCTATCCGTCGACATTTAACGATTTAATTTATTAATCTACAAGGTAATTAAATGCTTCAAAATATCATGTTCTTGTCTTCTCAGATATCACTATAAATTAACCATTATCACTCTAAATAAACAAAGAAAACATTTAAAATATTTAAAATTTGTAATTACAGTTCCTGTAACTATTTACGATCCTATTTAAGGTGTACTCGAAATTTGGGACGAAAACTATAACTTCTTTCACTTTGTAGTTTCTTCTTTACTATTATATAAACGAGAAAGTGTATTTAATTATTTTTTTAAATTTATTTCATTTTTTTAAAAACATAAAATCAATATAAAAATGTCTATTTGCCTGAAATAGATATGTTGGAGTGGCAAATCTGGTTGAGAATGTTCTTCAAATTAAAGCAGATTCTTTCATCTAAATATCAGCATTTCAAACATCAAGTACAATAGATGCCGCTTAATGTGATCACATCGGGCCGATCCGATTTTGATAACTATAACCGATTGATTATAATAAACGAAAAATATAAATTAAAAAAGGGCAGCATATACTGCAGTAATGGTGAGGAGAGGACGATTTTAGCAGAAAACATTTACTTAACATAATGAAATTACATGCATGAAATAAAAAGTGAAATTGATGGACAAATAATAGTAAGGTATATGGTCCAAATATCGCGTAGGTTTCTAATACCGCCCAGGGCGATGTAGGACGGGATAGTGATGCTATCCGATGGAAACAATGGAACCGATGGAAACAATTTGCCATTCCTTCCATTAGCGCGCTGTGTTCGTTTGGTGGTGTTAGTTCAACCCGTTTATTTTTTTTGAATTCTTGAAGGTTTTTCGTTCTGGTAAGTTATGAACCTACTGTTTCTTTTAGTGCTGCAGCTTATGAATTATTCAGCCATCGCAACCATCTAAAATCGTTAAGTAGTGAAAGAAATAACCTATCTGTTGATAATGTCTGTCACTTGTTAGAGGTAGCCAGTTTGTCTGTAGAGTCCCCCAAATTGACAAGCTAGAGAGTGCCCAATATCGCCCACCTTCTTGTTCCATATATCGCCCACTGTGCGATATTTTATTTTGGTTTATTACAGATGTCCCAACGTAAGACATGGGACAGAGAAGTTGTCATAGCTGTAAAAAATAAAAAAATGGGCCTTCTGAAAGCTTCCAAAACATTTAATGTCCCAGTCTTGTGAGTGGATCACCATTCACAATTGCTCTAATGAATTCTCTCAGCAAAAGGAAACTAAGTCCTAAGGGGCTGAACTTAGACGATCCAAAGCAAAAGAAGCTCGCAACACCCATAAAGAATTGCGAAAAGATTAAGAAAAAAAACAAAAAATGCAAAGAAGTGCAAATGGTGTGGGCGATATTTGGAACACTTTCACAAAATTAAAAATATGAGGTATGCCTGCAAAAAAATTGAGGAACAATACAAAATAATAGTTACATCTATAATTGGTTCAGGAACATATAAGTGAAGGTTCATATGATATATTGTAATTGTTTGCAAGCAACTGAGACGATAAATGACAAGAATATGGGCAGGTTTTCTTAGATGGGCGATATTTGGGCCATATACCTTACATACGTGTCAAGGAGCAAAGAAATCATCAATTGTTGATTGCCTGAACTGCTTACGGAGTAAGTCATTAATAAAACGTTTGTACTCATAATGTTTACGAAACCATCAGCCTCACCTTTTCTTTGCACTCGCAGTTGCAAAATTCGAAGCACATTCTTCATCTCAGCACTCGTTGGAGTCTTCTCTTCCTCGATAACATTTTCGGGTTTATCTTCATCAGAAACAGACGGCGATATTTGGTTCTTGTTCGATACAGCTTCACAAATGTCGTAGTCTGTCAATACAGTCGAAGTTGATGCAAGCTTCGAAATCTTGAGCAATCATGTCGGGTGGAGCACTGATAATTTTCTCTAATTGTTCCAAAACTGCATAAGCGTTTTTTTCTGGTTTTAAGAATCCTCCATGAGGATTACGAACTTCGCCGGGAATCGCTCATCGAAAATGAACAAATTGGCCTAAAATTTGATAACATTAAGCGATGTAGCAATCACATTAAGCTATTATTTTTGCATTAATTCGGGAGATTATTGATACTATTAAACGAATGATAACATTAACCGTGATTACATTAAGCGTCATCTACAGTATATTCATGAACATAGAGCCTCTGGTGCTCTGTAAAAAAATAGGTCAATGAGAAAAGAATTAATCTTAGATGGATTGAAGAAAGCCAGGGAGAAAGAAAATCGAAACCACGGAAGTTAGATTTGTTTTTTATAAAATAATACAATGATTTGAGACTTGATATCTGACTGATTGTTATTATACATCTAAACATTGAAAATTTTTTGAATTAAAGATTATAAAGTTTTAACATATATGTATAAAGAAACATTAATCGTATTAAATATTCTTATTACGATTTTAATGGAAATTTAAGTAAGTTGCTGATTACAACTTTAAACTTTACATTATTGATTAATCTATATCCATAGTTATTTTTAATATCCAAAGTTACTGTTATTCTCTTTTGAAGAATATGCAGAATGTATCTGAAATGTGCTTCCAAACTTTAAAGGTTATATTTGCATGAAGAAGCAATGAATAAATATCATATAAACATGGCTCTAAAAATTCTTTATTTCCAAGATATGAATGATGCAACAATTTCAGCTGTACAGCCCGACGACTTCTGAACCAACGTTATGCTGACTGTTGGGTTGGAAGAGGAGGACCAACAGCATGGCATGCTCGTTCTCTTATTTAAACCCTGTGGACTTTTTCCTATGGAGATTATCCTAAAGCATTAGTGTACACCACACCGTTTCCTGACGCCAACGCACTCCATAGAAATAAAGAGAGAAGCACTACTTCTATTAGGTAGAATACTGAAAAATCACTATTTATAAGTCAAAAACCACTGAAAAGTAGCAATCTATGTTATTAAAATGTTTTATTTCTATGTCTGAGGGCAATTTGCTGTCGGAATGCAAAATAAAAATAATTTTTATAATGAAACGTTCGCGACATGAATCGAACCTGCTACCTTCTGATCCGAAATCAGACGTCTTATCATTAGACCACGGTGACTACAAGTCTCAAACATTGTTTTTTTACTTACGTATCCTTCTCCTTTTCCCCATCAATAAAGAATGTATTAAGCCTTTCTTTTCAATCTCAAGATTTTTTATTTATTTCCGATCCGTCTGTTTATTTGTAATTAGAACTAATTGCCAAAATGTTGCAATATTTTAAATATAGTATTCTCACTGAACAAAATTCTATGTGATATTGAAAAACAAGCGCTGTACATGAGAGATGTTGGGAAAAAAAAAGAGAGACAAGAAAGAAAGAAACACTATTTCTATTAGGTGGCCACTGAAAAGAATTAATTCCACCCCTCAAAATCAACTGAAAAGTATGAATTAGAATTAAAAAAAAGAGAATCAAGAAAGAAAAAAGCATTATTTTTATTAGGTGGAATAAGATTTATAACTCAAAAACCATCACTATTTTTAAATCAAAAACCACTGAAAAGTATCAATTGGAATAAAAAGAGAGAGTCAAGAAAGAAAGAAGCACTATTTCTACACTCGGAGCGGTAAAAATGCGAAAAAAAGGACAAGTACTGTATTGATTGACATGAAATGCTGCAAGTAAGTAGCTCTATGTTTATTCGTGAAACAAAACAAAGAATTACATACGGAGATAAACAAAATATTGGATTTTCATAAATTATAAGAAAATGCCAGATTTGCGTCATTAACAAAATGATGTTTAAATTCAAAACAAACAATAAAAACCGACATTAATAGGGTGTTTGAGCACCCCTCACCTGCGTACAAAGTTTACAGCCAATGATCATGCTTGTTACGAGGTCAACAACCTCCGCAGAGTCCAGTAATCGCCTTTCCACCTGTAGGGCAGTTTCTAATGCTCTGAGAGTGGCTGAAGGTGGTAAACGTCGGCATACAGCACAGTCGAGGTCATTCCAAAGATTTCAATTCGATTAAGGTTTGGTGAGTAAGCCGGCCACTCCATACGCCAAATCCCCTCACTCTGGAGAAAGTCGTCAACAATGGCAGCTCTATGGGGACGGGCATTATCGTCCATTAAATCGAAAGAAGGAGCAACTGCTGCAGCCTAAAGTTTCACAATGGGTTTAGGACTTCATCTCAATACCGTACAGCCGTCACAGAACATCACCTGTAGATGTGCAAGTCGGTGCGATATCCCAATGAAATTCCTTTCCAGACCATGATGCTTCCACCGCGGAATGCGTGATGTTCGGTGATGTTCTGGGGCCGATTGCGTGTGCCTTGTTCCCTCCAGACCCTTACACGCTTATCATCGGCTTGTAGGGCAAATCTGGACTCATCTGTGAACATAACGTTACCCCAATCAGACATAGTCCAATTCACATGCTGGCGGAACCACTATATTGGACGAATAATACAGTGTATTACCAATAATGCCCCTCTGGATTGTAATTATGTGTAATAATAGAGTATTGCCCCTCTGGATTGGGACGGATAAAGGAACACAAACTCGGGGTACCCGGGCGCACCGACCATTCATGTTTAGCCTTCGACGAACATTAGTGGCAGATATCGTCTTACCAATGGCCGCTAAAACCATAGATGTCAGACGTGTGGAGGTCGATCTTTGATTCCGCTTGACTACAACAGCAATATATCGATCTTCCACGGGGGTCGTAACCCTTGGACGACCGGCTACAGATCTTCGGACAACTGTTTGGCTGGTTTGGAATTGTTTCCATAATCGTGAAATGATGAAATGATGAACTCCGAAGAAACGAGCAACATCTGTTATAGACTGTCCTGCTTAAATACGCCCGACAGCCCGCCAGGGCTTAGAATCTTCCATTCGTCTTCTGGAAGCCATAGAAACACGTCTAGCTTGAAAACAAATCATACGAACGTTCTAAATACCTTTCATCAGCACTTACATGCAACTCCTGTAACCCTTCACAATGCCGGCCTCTTATACGACTGCCTGTTTTGCATATTTCTCGACGCGAAACCGTGATTGGCTGTTTCCTATGTAAATTGCATATTTACTTCTACCTTTCCAGCAAATTTCAACTTCTTTAATTCAGATCCCTTACGGAAATTAACATTTTTCCTCTCAGTGCTGAACTATTAAAAGTGAGTGTATTAGGTAGATTACTGAAAAATCACGATTTGTAAATGAAAAACCTGGAATACCGTCAAAGTCAAGAAACTCACGATAAATATGCCTCTCATTAACCGAGATGACCAGAATCAGAGAAATTTTGTCGAATATTTGCTCAGAATCGGAGACAATCGAGAATCACATAAACAAGGAATGTTAACATTGCCTCATAAACTTCGCCGACAAATAGAACAATTCAACCAGTTCATAGAAAGTATCTTACCTGAAATCAATGAATGGACAATTCTCACTCCAAAGAACGGGAATGTTGATAACATCAACTGAATAATCAAAGAATACAAGGAGATTATAGAGTACTTAAGTGCGGATAAAATTGACACTTCTGATAATCCACAACAAGAACATTTATATCCGCCTGAGTTTCTGAACTCACTGAATCTCAGCTGTATTCCTCAACATCCTTTTTTTCATTGAAGATTTGATCTCCAATAATGTTGTTGCAAAACTTCAATCCCAAGTTTGTACACTGCGTTGGAACTTAACTTAAATGCCGTTCATTCGATAATTATCTCATAGAAGCCGAGATTATAAAAAGAACTCATAAACGAGAATTTGTTTTCATCCATAGAATGTCTATGCAACCAAGCGATAATCTACTTCAATTCGCTTTCACAAGAGCAGTTTCCGATCAGATCTTCTTAAGCCATGTCTATCAAGAAAGCTGAAGGACAGACTCTGAATAAAGTTGCCATCTATTTGGAGAGGGATGCCTTCACTCACGGACACCTGCATGTCTAGAGTCACAAGACATTAGAATTTGGTTATCTTCACTAACAAAGTAAAGAACAGTCACAATCAATTCGTCGCCAAGAATATTCAATACAAGCTATGATCTTCATATATCATCTATATCAAGAAACATCCATCTCAGCATTTCTCTTCTTCAATTATCTATATCATTCAATCTGTACACGGAAGATGGCCTAGTATATAATAATTTCTTTAAAGTTGATTATGAAATTTGAAATTATGATAATATAAAATTTTTAAATATCTACAAAAATATAAAGCCTGACTTTTAGGTGACTCTATTTTATAAACGACAGTGGAAGGTCAAATATTAATTTCCGAAAAGAAAAGTCTTCCTCAAAAAACAGTTTATTTATGTCTTTGTATTTATTTTAAGCTTTGAAAAAATCTTAACACTGAGATAGTAAGTACCAGGTACAAACAGACGATATACAGAAGAAGAAAGAAAAGCCATGCAGATCCCGGGATTCGAACCCATGACGCAACAACCGCTCGGCCACGCTAGAATAATTTGTATGCTATTCTATTTTATAATTCTTTTTTAATCTTCCAAATGCGTTTATAGAATTAAATCTAAATGGACCGTCTAAGATTTGCTTAGAGTATTCTTAGATTTCTAACAGTGTACTAAGGTATTGTTTCTTACTGTCGAATAACTAAAACAATGATTTTCAAAAAGCACTATTAATTAGTCGAAAAAAGGAACTTTTTAAAGATAATACTGAGACAGATGTGATAAATTTCACTGTTTATTTTTATCAAATATTATAAAAGAAAAAAAAATATTTTTAACTATTTTCTCTTCGTTTTTAATTAAGACCATTTAAAATTGAAGAAATGAAATGCTAGCAAAGAAACTGAAAAAAAAAAGGCTGTTGAAATTTGTTATTTTTTTTTTTGGTTATTTGTTATTTTATACAAATAAGTGATTTTTTCCGTCTATTGTACTATCACGCTTGATTTTTTTGAAATGTGCATCTAAACTTCTCAGTTGTAAACGTCAATACCTACTTATATAATGGACAGATGAGTCAAATTCTTATTTTTCTTATATTTCCTTAAATCACATCAGAATTCACTGAAATTAAAATACATTTCAATAAATTATTGTGCAAATTAGTTCTGTTAAGTTGCATCTCTTTTCAAGACTGAACCAAATAAAGAGATTAAAATAAAACTGTTAATTTTCTACTTTTGACTCCTTGATTTCTAGGAATTCTCTGTAGGTTTTGGTTATCGGAAGTCGAGTGGGTTTAGTCGTAGCTGGCGTTTGAGCTTTATAAGGGTAATAAAGTTAGTAATATACAAATATTTTAACGAGAAAATTTATTTTCTTTTAAAAAGAAGAGATACAATTCAGCAATTCCAGAAAAAAATACTGTCGAAGATGTCCTTCCGCGTATTGCGATGCGTAAACAAAGAACATTTATACCTAATAATTTTATGTAGGTTCTTCAGCGTAAACTCAGTTTTGAAGGACTCGATGTGTAAATGCGAGTGCTCAATATAGGTGAGCTTCAGATAATCGAAAAATACTATCCTCTGTAAATAAATATCAAAATCAATCAGTAGCCATAAATTATTATTCCATACAACTAATTGATTAATTTTTTTGACAATATGAAACGTGATGTGAGATGATTCGATTGAATGTTTCGTGATTTCTCTCTTGATGGCAGCAACTGTCGAAGAGACATTCAAATATAAGAAAATGAAAAGGTATTAAAGTTTTTAGAAAATTTTTTAATAAAATCAACTTCAGATTGGATAGTAAATAAGATAGTAAATAACATTCAAAATTATTGAAATCTGTCGATTGAATATATTGAAAAAGATTTATTCCCTACATTTATTGAAGTAAATCTTAATCTAGTTCTTAACTCTGCTTAACATAATCTTAAGAATATAGGGTTTCAGTGTTAAGAGAGTGAAGTACCAAAATTTTAAAACCCACGAAAGTATATCCTAAGCCAGTGTTTCTCAACCTTTTAGTACTTTCGACCCAATTTTCAATCACAACTCTTATCGCGCCCCCCGAAAAAAAAAAACCTCCAAACCTATCTATTCAACCAAAAAAAAAACCTCCAAACCTATTTGTTCAACAAAAAAAAAACAAAAAAACCTCCAAACCTATCTCTTTAACAGATCTTCGATATGCTCATGCCCCCCCTTTAGTTTTATCGCGCCCCCCTAGGGGGGCGCGCCCCACAGGTTGAGAAACGCTGTCCTAAGCTATTCATCGCTTAATGACGTCTGTTGGAAAAGCTCATTTTAAGACTTGGAGAGGATGAAGTTCTTAAAGTCCGCGCGCTCAAAAATGAACCTCTCAGAATGCAACGCAGATTATGGATTGAGCTTTCCTGGCTTTTCCTTAAGATTCAAATGGAAGATTAAATGGCGGTCGCTTTATCACAGTCAACATTTCGACGAGAAAGAGTTATCAACAGTTAAGCTAGGGAAATTATTCTTATCGTTGCTCGTCGATTTTTAGAAGATGTATCGCCCAACAACGATTTGAAAAGTAAAAAGGATGCGTTGAAGGTCACTACAGAATATACTGGAGTGAGTTTGTCTGCGGTGAAGAGAATTGTACAGTCGCCATTGCTGCTCATGCCAGGGAAAAAAAGGTCTCGTTTGGCTCCAAAGAGTTCGCCTGACGATTTTGATTGTTACGTCATTCGTCAAATTGTTGCTGATATGCATATTAAGAAGGAATTGCCGACAGTGAGGACGATTGTCGCCGAAGCTAGGAAATGTATTCAATTTACAGGTCAGTCAACATTTCCTCTTTCATTTGAATGTTAACGAAATGCTAGGAAAAATCAATCTATAATCTGCGTTGCATTCTGGGAGGTGCATCTTTGAGCGCGAGGATAATAATATATGTAATACCAAAGCTTTTTAAAATAGAAGGTTGGCTCTTACCTGGATTGCAGGCAAGAATGGATTGCAGAGCATTTTAATGGTGGTACACCTAATAACTAAAATTAAAAGTTTTGAAGTATTTAAATTTTTCCCGATTGAAATAATTTTTTAAGATGAAATAAATTATAATTTTTATCTTTAATGATAACTCAAATTTACATTCCTTAAAAAA